>SNQJ01S0062793.1:21855-35364 GCA_010110895.2 Picea sitchensis
GAGTCTAACAACTTGTTATATAGCATTTAGATATAGATTTGAATTAAATATTATAATTTCCATTATGTATTAGAAGTATTTGTCATTTAGGTCCGTGTTATATAGCATTTAGATATAGATTTGAATTAAATATTATAATTTCCATCATGTCTTAGAAGTATTTGTCATTTAGCTCCCTCCAAGCATAGCATATGGATAGTCCACCTTTGGATACTTTTCAAGGTCATAGATTAGAGAGAAGTGGTCCAATGGTGTAAAGATGGCATAACTTTTTTCCATTTAGTTCTATGGTTATAAATACTTTTCAAGGGTACAACTACAGAGAAGTCGTCCAATGATGAAAGAACAATTGTTTGTTATCTAGTTCTATGTACTATATGGTTAGTTCATTTTTGTCATATAGTTCCATGTAAGTATAGCATATAGTTAGTCAACTTGAAAAATTTTGTCATATAGTTCCATGTAAGTATAGCATATAGTTAGTCAACTTGAAAATTTTTGAAAGGTAAAAGTTAATAGAAAGGTGGTCCAATGGTGTAAGTAGGACATAGGATTTAAATGGTTGGTGGGTTGATGTTTAATAATTAATATTATGTCATATTTGTTATACTATTGTATAACATTATACTTATATATATTATATAAGTGAAAGGTGGTCCAATAATGTAAGTAGGACATAGGATTTAAATGGTTGGTAGGTTGTTATTTAATAATTAATATTATGTCCTATTTGTTATACTATTGTATTATATAATATTATAGGTATATATATTATATGATGATGTTAACATTATAGGTATATATATATTATATGATGATGTTGGTTTATGATAAATGTAATTTAAAATAATTTAAAATAATAAATATTAAGTTTAGAGTAAGATAAATATTATTTTATGTGATTAGTAATAATAATGATAATTATTATGAATTGAAATCCCTTTTAATATTTAATAAAAAAATAATTAATTTGTTTAATAAAAATTAATCTAAAATATTATTAATTTTTTTTATGAGTTAACAAATTATAATATTATGAAATTGAAAATTAATATATATAATTTTTTTAATAAAAAATATTTTCCATCCTCTACTTTCTTAATATTACAAAGTATGCATAAATTTTCTTTTCTTGTGTTTTATCCAACATCTAATTTGATTACAAATTTTATGAGAATTTAGTTTTATTTTAACAATGCTATCTTTTTTTCCCAGGGGTGTAGGACAGTTGGTGACAGAGTGTGTTGTTAAGCCACTCCGTGTTGAAAAGTCACTGGTTCGAAACCTGTGGGGACAAAAAAATCCAACCATGTTAAGGGTTTGTGTGGCTGAGGCCGGGTGCGATCCCCGGGTGACTTTGACGGCTTAAATGCCCCTGAGTCGTGGTTTCTCAAGCCAAAGGTTAATCCCGCTGCTAAGAAGGTCCGGACAAATTAACAAACAAAAAAAAACAATGCTATCTTTTTAATATCTTTTTAAATAGGTATAATAATAATAATAATATATAAAAAATAAAAAAATAAAAATTTTAAAATTGGAGTAATATCTTTTTAAATAAGTATGATAATAATAATAAATTTTAAAAAGTATAAAAAAAAAATTAATTGGGGTGAGTAATCTCTTTATAATATATTAACTTTCTAGTATTCTTTATTACTTCTTTAAATGCCACAACGTGAATATGATATAAATTATATTCATATTAAATATTAGAGTCAAATATAAAGAAATATTCTTTGATGTCGAATTTGGGCTTTGTGGTTGGGGAAACCCTAGCCACAGAAGTCCGTGCTCACGCACCTCATCTCTTAGTGAGGTTTATTGAAGAAGTTTAAAGCAGACGTCATCCCTCTTAGCTTTGTTTCATTGTCAATAGTTTTTGTAGATCGTTGGATACTCCATGCTCCTTGCACGATGGGTTGCTCCTGTGCGATGGCCTGAGGATTTCTCACAAATCCGTGTATCTTGTTGTTGCAGGTTCATAAGGTGGTCGGTTTCCTTTCCTTGCGTGGTCAGGGCTGAATATATGGGCGTTTGCATGCTCTATGTATCTAGCCACTTCTTTGGTGTCTTCTCTAAGGGTGGATCCAGTTTTGTTGTCGAGTTACAGTCTAGTTTATGGGTGTTCCTACTGGGGTGATGCCTGGGTTTCTTTTTCTCATATATGAATCTTCTAAGTGAGGTCCTTGCGTTATATTGTTCCCTTTTTGCAGTTTCTCCCTCTCGTTTCTTCGATTTGTTTAGGGTTTGATGTATGTCCATATCTAGCTCCTTTCGATGATCGTTGATATTTTTACTATCTCGCGGAGGTTCTTCCAGAATATTCAAATCCTTTCCTTGGTCGTGCGGTGTGGGGAATACACCTTGAGGTCCATGGAGTGGGCGTGAATTTCATGGTTTTTACTGATGTTGTTTTGGGGTTCATCGTCATCGCTACAAATTGGTTCGGCTTGTGATGGTTTTCATACCGCTCTGACCTGGTCCATCCAACCTCCTGGGGTTGTTTGGGTTTACTATTTGGAGTTTTATTTATGTGACAAGCTCTCATGTTATGGGTTTCTGGTCTATTAAGGGTTTCTATCAGTTTATGTCTTTTGTTTTTTTTGGCTCTCCAACCAGTTACTTTCTATCACTTTGGGATATTCTACCCGCGATTGGGTTGTGCCTTTGTCACCTATAGAATGTAATTTGGTTCTCTTTGGATGAATAGAATTACATTATTTTACGAGGAAAAAAAATAGAGAAATACTCTTTATGGAGGATTACAAGATGATTATTATTATTATTATTTTCTCTTTTTAAACATATTGTAGGTCGAGCCCTAACTAAATTGTAGACATGTTATATAGGTTGGTGAGTCGAGTGATTATAATCTAGGAGGCTTATGTGATAATTAGAACAAAAAGCCAAGATGTTTAAGGCCAGTGAGCCTATTTTTGTATATGTATACATTCATATCATTAATATAAATACATCATTGTGGGTAGACCGACCACGATAAAAGAGTATGGGGGACTAAGCTCCACTAGGAAGGGAAAGGGAGGGCTAAAATCCTAGGAAAGGGGCTAAACTAGAGGGCTTATCTCAAAAGGAATATTATATTATTATTTCCTAAAGACTATGGTGAAGATAATTGCTTTATCCTAAGTCTCATGGAAGAGGGAATGAATCCCAATTGGAGAGAAACGACCTCTAGGAGATCCATGTTTCAATCATGGCGGATGCAAATATAGGTGGGGGAAACAATTTTTTTTTCCATCCTTTTTCAATTCACTCATGCACTCACGCACTGAGCCATACCCTCCATCATCGACCCCTGAAACTTGCACGCACCTCTAGAACCAGAAGGCACCTTGAGTTATCTCATACGCTTCCTGTGAATCACAGTGCACCTGTACTTTCCTGATCATGTACCATGCCTTAACGTTTTGTTGTTGTTTCCATCATCTGTTATATACCTGAGCTTTGTAGATGTCATCACCCTTACATAATTGAATAAGTATTTAGACTAAGAAGAAGGTTGCCATGGATATGGTTTGAAGAGGCGGGTTGTCAGGCTCGTGGACTGAAGAAGCAGGTTTCCAGGCCTATAAGCAACTCTCTCCATATGAGAGAGGTTGTTGGGGAAGTGATTTTCCTAGAGGGAGCCCAACGACAGCAATAATTGTCTGAGAATTCATGTTTAGCTCATTGTTGAAGCCCTGGAAGGGAAGTGGGGTATACGAGGGACTCTTGAGAAGAGAAGGGGCACACTTCCTCACATGGGACAGGCGTGTGGGGAATGAGAGGTTGTAGGTTGTTAGTGTGAGTTGGCTCCTGGGATGAAATCCTTCTTGTTGACTGTGTAAATTCCAGTTGTCTCATCATAGCCTAGGAATCCCTTTACCCAAGTGGAGTTTAGTCCTAGCTGGGTGGTGACCCACTGTTGAGAGTGATGAGCAGCGTGGTCTAAGGATGGGAGGTTCGTGGAAGTTCTGCAAGTATTTGGTGGTCTTATATAAAAAGATAAGTATCAATTATGTGTTCATTTGCATATTGTGTATTTGTACATGTCTTATATTTATGAGTTTTTTCTGTATATGTTGTATGTATAGACTTACTGTTATTTCCACATTAATATTTGTATTAGCAAAATGTAATTGTTTGTTAAGTTTTATATGTATGAAGTTCTCCAAGAGTTTCTACGTGCCATAGCCCAATGAGACTATGGATGGGTATGTATATTTTTGAATATCAGAAAAATGAGAAGTTATGAATGTGGAAGTAACTAGCTTGGGTGGCTGGGGATGTTACAATATGGTATTAGAGCTCTAGTTTTCAACATTGAGCATGGATGGGACGTGTAAGTGGAAATTGAAGCAAAAGTTTTAGAGGGAATTATTGTTGAAATGGACAAAATTGGAGTTTTAGAATGCCCATGAGTGCCAAGAGGGCGTTGAGAGAACCTTAACTATGTCTGAAATCTCAAAAGTTGTATCATTTCGAGAAAAAAAACATAGGAAAGAAACCATAGTAACCATGGTTTTGGGGGCCACAAAGTTAAGATTTGGGGTCGTCGGATCTGTTTGGGAGAAGGCAGATCCTTCACAGTCATCAGAATTGGGAAATTAGCACGATTGTTAACCCCTCAAGTCCTTCGGACTTCATTGCTTCAAAAAATTTTAAGTCTTTGATGAAAAGGAGGTAAAATCCCCAAAGCTCCAAAGTTCTAGAGTGGATCTACGTTGTAGATCACTGGGAGAAGTGCTTGACCATTGGACTTGTCCAAGGACATATCTAAGTCGTTATATCAAGCACAGATCAGGAGGTGAGGTGCAGTGGTGAATATCATATCCCAGCCATCAGATATGTGCGCAAGCGAATGTGAGTTGTATATCTCACTGCAGTTTTGAGTTTCGACACTCCGGGAGAAGTGAGTCCTTAAGCTTCTAGGAGGGAAATCTCCCAAAGTCCCAAACTCTAGATTAAATAAGGATCATCCGTGGTTTGGGATGCATGTCTACAAATTATAAAGTATTCAGGAATTTGGCATTCGAGATATTTTTGGTGTAGTGTGGAGAAGTCTCCCAAATCCCCGAAGTTCCAAAGTTTTGAACTAATCCGGACCGCCCCTTAATCGAAGGCATGTGTCCGCGGATTAAACTATTCAGAATTTTGGTGTTTGGGAGTTTTGAAAGATGTTTTGGAAGAAACTTTTGAAGTCTCAAAGTTTCAAAGTCATGGAGCATAGGAATGGTTTGGCATGATGACGTCACCTAGAGTGACGTGGACCTTATTGGGAGTTTTGAAAGATGTTGTGGAAGAAACCTTCTAAGTCACGAAGTTTCGAAGTCACGAAGCACCAGAGTGACGTGGCCTGTTGAAATCACCTAGGGTGATGTGGACACACTTGATGCTTTCCACATGTCATCGTGTTCAATGCTTTTCAAATACTGTTCATGCCAGTTAGTATATGACATGTGTCACCTGTCAGATAGGACCATGTGTC
Organism: Picea sitchensis; assembly: GCA_010110895.2. Taxonomy (NCBI): domain Eukaryota; kingdom Viridiplantae; phylum Streptophyta; class Pinopsida; order Pinales; family Pinaceae; genus Picea; species Picea sitchensis. The sequence goes on from SNQJ01S0062793.1 coordinate 27,344, forward strand.
TGCTCCTTATTGTCTACCATGTAGCACCCCCTGGTGCGTGGTTGCTGACGAAGAATCTGGGATTTTTCTAGTTCAAAGTTCAGAAGGAACGATGTGTGGATTTGGTGGAACTCCCAAAGCTTGAAGTTCCAAAGTCCCAAAGCTCCAAAGTAGCGGAGTCTCAAAGCTCTGAAGAGGTATTGTGCAAGGATTCACCATTTCGGCGTTTGGGAGAAATAAGGTATGATGCAGTAAGAACCTTTGAAGCCTGAAGTTCCAGAAACACAAAGTCTCGAAGCTCCAGATAATCTCACATTGACTAAGCATTTGTTCATATGCCTTGGTCCTATGCAACTTTAGTCGAAATAAAAGGGGGTTAGTGCCCGAATTGATGTTTTTAAAGATAAAAGGGGGCTAGAAGAAGGAATTTGTGGGCTTCCAAGCTATACAGACCTGCTCCTAAAGATGTAAAGAAGGCATGTGTACTTTAATAGAGGATCCAACATGGGTCTAGCATGGGTCCAAGAGCTAATTCGGCTCTGAAGAAGAAGAATAGATGTACAAACATTACCTTTCATGCAAGACAATTTTCAAATATTCATAGCTTCTTGCTCAAAACTCAGAATTGAGCAAGGGAGAAGTCATTGGAAAGATATTGGATAGTAGAACATAATTTTTCACCCAGAAGATTGATTTGAACAATCAATTTCCCAAAAAAGTAGAATAAATAATTTGGATGTATTATTGAACCAGAATGGTTCATATTTTTCATGAAATTGTTGAGTCAGTTAGCCTGACAAAGTTCTGTTGGTTGCACATTTCGCAAAGTTAACAACAACTAGATCAGACCTAGATCAACACAGAGTGTAGAGGGATGGAAGAGACACAAGGGGATTACATTCAGGAATATCAAATTAGAGGAATGGATGTCCATTTGGGTATTGAAGGAACAAACTCCAATGGACATGGAGAGGGAAAGGATGAAAATGTGAATATGGCAGAAACCATTAGAAATTTGCAAAAATATGTCCAAATTCACAAGGCTAATAATGAAAGGCTTATGAAATTCAAGGAGAAGTAAGAATACTTAAACATGAAGTTAATGAAGAGCCTAAAGAAAATTAAAAATAAATTGGATAAGGAGAATGGTTGAAACAAATTAGGAAGGAAGATATGATCAACAACCAAACCATTGCAATTTTAATTGATTTAGGACCTAGTCATAGTTATATAGATCCTAAGGTGGTGGAAACATTGCATTTTCCAAGAATAAAGAATGGGAAATCTTGGTTGGTGCAGTTGATTACCAGAGCCAAGTGAAAAATTAATGAGTTGGTTAAGTCATGTCCAGTTGGCATGAATGGGCTAAGAACCAAGGTTGATTTGAACATCTTTCCTTTAGGTTCCTATGACTGTCTAATTGGGATGCATTGGTTGGAACAACACCATGTTGTCTTAGTCTGTCATAAAAAGGCATTTACTCACCTGGATGAGGAAGGGAACCTAAGGAAATTCCAAGGAATTCCCAGGGCAGTAGCTGTCAGAGAAATCTCAGCAATGCATCTCAATAAGTTTTACAAAAAGGTTTTTCAAATATTTTCATCCCATATGGAAGAAACACCTAAGGATAAGGTGTCAAATTTTGAATATTATGCAGTCCTAAAGGAGTTTGAGGATGTGTTTAAATAAATATCAGTATTATATCCTAAAATAGATATTGATTTCTCTATAAATATGATGCCTGCAACAACTCCAGTATCCAAGACTCCTTACAGAATGAGTACACCAGAACCGAAGGAGTTGCAAATGCAGCTTGAAGAGATTATGAAGAAGGGATACATATTCCCAAGTGTGTCACCTTGGGGTGCCCCATTTGTATTTGTGAAGAAGAAGGATGGGACATTGAGACTGTGAATTGACTTCAAGCAGTTGAACAAGGTAACTGTGAAAAATAAGTATCCTTTACCAAGGATCGATGATCTCTTTGATCAACTAAAGAATGAAAAAATATTCTCCAAGGTTGATCTCAAATCGGGTTATCATCAGATAAGAATTAAAGATGAACACATCAACAAGATTGTTATCAGGACAAGGTATGGCCACTATGAATTCACAGTGGTTCCATTTGGGTTATCAAATGCACCAGTTTTTTTTATGTGTTTAAGGAATGGAATTTTCAGAGAATACCTCAATAATTTTTTCATTGTCTTCTTGGATGACATTCTTATACATTCCAAGTTAGAAGAGGAACATGAGCATCACTTGAATATGGCACTAAAGGTATTAAGAGAGCATCATTTGTATACCAAATTGAGAAAGTTCTCATTTTATCAAAACCAAATTCGTTATTTGGGGCATGTCATATCTGAGGAAGGGATTGCAGTGGATCCTAAAAAGATTGAGGCCATTAAAGGATGGTCAACGCCTAGGAATGTGATAGAAGTCAGATCCTTCATGGGTCTCACTGGCTACTATAGAAGATTTATTGTAGAATTTTCAAATATTGCACACCTAATTACTTCACTGCAAAAGAAGGGAGTGAAGTTCGAGTGGTCATTGGAGTTTGAAAAGAGCTTCCAGCACTTGAAGAAATTATTAACCAGTGCTCCAATTCTAAGGATTGTAGATCCAAATGAAGACTTCATTGTATGTACATATGAATGTAAAGAAGGACTTGGTGGAGTCCTTAGTCATAATGGATATGGTGTATGTTATGAATCAATAAAGTTGAAGGAACATGAAAATAACTATGCTGCGATGATTTAGGTTGGAATCCATGGTGCATGTGATGAGAACGTAGCTCCCAAGCTTGACCAATGCACCCATTGACATCATCCCTTCAGTAGCATTCAAGGTAGCATTCAAGGAAGAGGCTCTGACCCTCTCGCGCCATTTCATATTTTAATTAAGAAATTTAATATTGTAAGGCTATTAGAGCCAAAGGTGCGTGCCTATACGTAAGCTTTAGATGTAGATAGCCTTTAATGGTTTTAAGGATGAGATCTAGATCAGATCTAGACTAGACAACCGTGGTGTAAATTCAATGTAATTGGATAAATTGGAAATTGTTGAATGAATGTAATTGGATAGAGTAGGTGAGATGGAGGGAAGAGTTCAAAGAGCCCCCTCATATATGAGTTAAGACCGTCATTGGATCTGGGAGAAGGTGTGCATGAGTTAAGATCATATATGAGTTGAGTGGAGGCTCTTTGAAAGTCCCAAAACAATGAACACATCGGGATTTTGGAGATTCGGGGATCGGCATTTCGGGAATCCCGATGACAAGAGACCTAGGCACTTCACAGTGAAAACCCCGAAGTCGCGAAACGTGACTTGCCTTTGGGGAATAACTTCGACATTTTGTCTATTCGGAGTTTGGGAGATAGAGGAGGGAGAGATTTTGGTATGCAAACCCCTGCCCCTCCAACCAGAGTCCACTACAGGATCGTTCTGAATTCCTCCAATGAGCCGAAATAGCTCTGTGGGCTCTTTCTCAGAAACCCTTAACAAATTTGATCCACAGGTCCTTCAACTTCTCCATGGCCTCCAACGCAACCGCTACCTTTTCTCGAAAAATAGATTTTAGATTTCGGGACTCTCCGAGTCCTGTTGTCGAGAGCCTCTGCTTCTCGAACCTCCGAGTGTTGAAATGTCGAAATGGTGAATTTTCGGCCTATGTGACCACCTTCCCCCTTGACCGCATGCCTCTTTCGGAACTTCAAGGTTTCCAATGCCGAAATACCCTGGTTCCTTATCTTCAGGATTCCTAAAATGTTGAATCCCGATATCCCTAAATGTCAAATCCTCGGCTTTCTCCTCCAAGGATTGCTTTTCCCAGGCTTGTCGCGTTTCAGAACTTTGGGACATTCAACATCAAGTTACCAACTCTTTGTCCTCGGGACTTCCGAAATCCCGATCCCCGATATGCCGAAATCTGACCTTGTCTCGTGACCCAGCAATACTCCTCGCTATTCTTTCAGGAATTCACGTTTCGGAACTTCGCGAATCCTGGCGCAACAATTCCTTGTCCTCTCGTACTTCCGGTATCCGAAATACCGAAGTACTAAAATCCCAAAACTTTGTTCCTCCTTCTCCTGACCAAGATCAATGACTCAAAGCCTCCCTTGATCCAACAGTTTAGATCCTTTCGGGATTCTATGGGTCAAGAGTTTTGAACTCTTACATCTGCATCTTCTGGTAGCTGAAATACCGAAATTCCCTTTTGGGGATTTCCCCGAAATCTCAACTACATGCTCTTTTTGGGACTTTGTGACTCGTGACTTCGCAAATCCTCCGTGACCAAACCTTTATCCTTCAACTTCCTGGTATCTGAAACCCCGATGTATTCGGATCTCTACCATGTGTCCTCTGAAGTGGACGGTCCCGATGCTTTCCATGTTTCACGTACCGGGAGTTTTAAACTCTCAGTAACAAATTCTCTGCCTCCTCTATCTCCCGAACTCGGAATAGCCAAAATGCCGAAGTTCTTCTCCAAAGGCAAGTCGCGTTTCACGACTTCGGGGTTTTCACTGTGAAGTCCCCAGGTCTCTTGTCATCGAGATTCCTGAAATGTCGAACCTCGAATCTTTGAAATCCCAATGTGTTCATTGTTTCGGGACTTTCGATGAGCCTCCGCTCAACTCATATATGAGCTTAAATTGTGCGCACCTTCTCCCAGATCCAACGACGGTCGACAGTCTGTGAAAGATCTGATGACTCAAATCTTCTTCTCGTATGCACTCTCCTCCTGTTGCTTCCTGGACGTGAAACTTCAATGGTCCAGATCTTGTCCTCGGCCTGATCCAACGATAGCTGTGATCCCCCTTGTGAGTGCTCTATTTCTTCCTGAACCCTAGAATAATTCAACTTATCAAAGACCTCAGCCTTTGCTCTTGTTGCTATGAAGCCTGTGACTTCATCTTCTGTTAGCGTTCTTTGAAAAATCTTTCACTCTTGAGCTTACTCGAACTTAGACCTTCCAAAGGGTCTTCTTGGCCTTCTTCTCCTCTTCGACTATGGCTCTTTGTGAAAAGGCACTATCTCTCTTGACCTTTTTCTATTCTAAAACCTTGAAAGGTTTCCTCAACCTCTACACTCCTTGCAGGATCCCTGCGTACACGAAGGTGTTATCCGCCCTGAGCTTTGTCTGCTGCTCATACCTCGAAGTCTTTGTTCCTACCTCTCCTTGAAAGGATGGAAATGCCCTCTGGAAACTTCCTACTCAAGCACTCATCGTTGAGCTTGCAGGGTGTTCAGTAACCGTGTGAAGGTATTCCTTAACACTTCTTCTCCTTTGAACTCAAAAGAGTTATTTCTTGTTCTCTCTCTGCACACCAACTCAATGCACTCCTGGCAGAGTCTCTCCTCACATAAATCCATAGTGATTCTATCTTCTCCCTTAACTTAAGTAAGAGTTCTCTCCTGCACTCTGTGCACTGGCTCGATGCCCTCCTGGCAGAGTTTCTACAGAACTCCTCAGATATTCTATCTTCCTCCTTGAACTCACAATGGAGTTCTTCCTCAGTGAAACCCATGCATTTTCTCAATGCCCTCCTGGAAGATCTCTACAAAACTCCTCGGATATTTTGTCTTCTTCTGTGCCTTCCCTTTACACAGTCCTATCTCCAAGGTGTTCAGCACCCTTGAGATCTTTCCCTGAGTTTAAGACTTCAGCTGGTGCACCCTCCTAGCGTGTCTTTGTCCAAATTCCACAGAATTGGAAGTGCAATCTATGCACTGGCTCTTAGAACCCGCAGCGTTCTGTCACGCCCTCTTGGCATGAGACCACAAAGAACCCCAAACCTGAAATCAAAGAACCCAACAGATAGAAGAACCTATGTGTCCCTACAAATGCACACTAACACACAGTTGCAACATATAATGAACACATCAAAGCATTCACACAACACATAATGACATACAGGAAAAATGGTTGTTTGTATTAATGTAAAATGCCTCATTTACAAAGTGTTCTTGAATTCAGAATTTTGACAGAGTCTCGGCTCCTTCTCTCCTCTCTATTTTCTAACCCTCTTCAAAAATAAGATTTTAGATCTTTTACATGAGGGGACTCTTTGAGCTCTTCTCTCCATCTCACCTACTCTATCCAATTACATTGAATTTACAATTAATGGTTGTCTAGTCCAGATCAGATCTAGATCTCAACCTTACAACCATTAAAGGCTATCTACATCTAAAGCCTACGTATAGGCACGACCTTTTGGCTCTAACAGCCTTACAATATTAAATTCCCTTAATTCAAATTCAAAATATGAGAGGGTTGGCACCTCTCTTCCTTGAATGCGCTGAGTGGGCTGGTTGGCTAACACATGGTTGGCTTGGGAGCGATGCTCCTGCATCAGCATGCCTTGAAGAAGTGGCGATACTACCTCATGGGAAAAAGGTTTGAGTTGAGGATAGAACATATTGGTCTGAAATATTAATTTGATCAGCCAACATTAAATGCCAGTAAGAGCATATGGTTGGAATTTATCAGTGAGTATGACTTTTATATAAATCATATCAAAGGGAAAGAGAACAAGGTGGATGATTCACTCAACAAGAGAGTTCATGAGTTGTATGCTACATCCATCAACATGTGTCAATATGATTTGAAGGGAAGAATCTCAGAGGCTGCAAAATCATATTTTCATTACATGGAATTAGTGGAAACATTACAGCAAGGTAATTTGCAGCATAAAATTGAAGATTGTGAGCTAGGAATTGATGAAATTCTCATGTAAAGAAACATGATTCATGTACCCAATTCTATGGAATTGAAAATTCTTATACTGAGGGAAATGCATGATGTGCCTTATGTTGGGAACCTAGGGTATCAAAAAACTATTACAATTTTCAAGAGCCAATATTATTGGCCAAGCATGAAGAAACAAAATTGTTTAGTACATTTCCAAATGTTGGGAGTGTCAAAAGGTCAAGGATGAGCATAGGCACCTAGCTAGTTTTTTGTAGCCATTACCCACATTCCTGATTGGAATTGGGAAGTATTGACAATGGATTTCATCATGAAGCTACCTAGAACAAGCAAGAAGCATGATTCTATCATGGTAGTGGTGGACAAGCTTACCAAATATTCCCATTTCATTCCAATGAAGCTCACTCACAAGGAAACTAACATTGTTGATATTTTTATGAGAGAAGTTTCTCAATTGCATGGTATTCCTAAGACAATTGTGTCTGACAAAGATCCAAAGTTTACATCAAAATTTTGGAAAGGATTATTTAAAGGATTTGGAACAAATTTGAATTTCATCACAGCTTATCATCTAGAATCTAATGGGAAAATAGAGAGGATGAATCAAGTGATCGAGGATATGTTGAGGATGTATGTGATGGATAAACCATCAAAATGGGAAGAGTAGCTACACTTGGTAGAGTTTTATTATAACAATGGGTACCAAGAATCTCTAAATATGAGCCCATTTGAGGCAGTTTATGGCAGAAAGTGAAACACACTTGTAAGTTGGGACAACCCAGCAAACAGAGCAGTGGTTGGGCCAAAATTGCTTAGGGAAATGGAAGAGAAGATGTTAAAAATTAAACAGAATTTAAAGGATGATCAAGGCAGGAAGAAAATATATGTTGACAAAGGAAAAACCCATAGGGATTTTAAAGTGGGTGATCAAGTACTCTTGAAAGTGAAGACCAGCAGAAGTTCCCTAAAATTGGGAAATTTTTCCAAGTTGGCAGCTCGTTATTGTGGGTCATTTGAAATCCTAGAAAGGATTGGGCCTATAGCGTATATCCTTACATTACTTGCATCTATGTCTTTTCATAATGTATTCCATGTATAATTACTCAAGAAGTATATACATGATGTTAGTCACGTTATTGATTTGAATGTGATTTAGGTGGAGCAAGAAGGTGCTTTTCAATTACATCCAGTGTGCATACTGGATCGGAAGATCAAACAGCTCCGGAATCAATCCATAGGGCTAGTAAAGGTCCAATGGACCTGGTACGGTACTAAGGATGCAACGTGGGAGAATGAAGATGCTATGTGGGCATAATACCAACATATT
>SNQJ01S0062793.1:35374-45691 GCA_010110895.2 Picea sitchensis
CGCCAACTGAAAACCATAACATACAAACGCCAACCTTTATGTAAAATACCTCGGTGACCGCTCGAAATTTCTCCCGCGACCTCGGTGACCGCTCGAAACTGCTCCCGCGACCGCGACCTCGGTGACCGCTCGAAACTTCTCCCGTGAACTCGGCGACACAGACCCTCGGTGAAATTGCTACCACGACCTCGGCGAAATTGCTACCACGACCCTCGGCGAAATTGCTACACAGTACCACGACCTCGGTGAAATTGCTACCACGACCCTCGGCAAAATTGCTACACAGAGCTCCCAACACAGTACCACGACCTCAGCGAAATTGCTACCATGACCCTCGGCGAAATTGCTACACAGAGCTCCCGACACAGTACCACGACCTCGGCGAAATTGCTACCACGACCCTCGGTGAAATTGCTACACAGAGCTCCCGACACAGTACCACGACCTCGGCGAAATTGCTACCACGACCCTCAACGAAATTGCTACACAGAGCTCCCGACACAGAGCCACACAACCAAAGAAGTTTCGAAACATCCCTATTCGATGTGTGTCAATTATATAAAAACTCTTTCGGCCGAACTATTGTTCGGCCGAAAAAAAATTCGGCCGAACAATCTTTCGGCCGAACAATAGTTCGGCCGAAAAACTATTGCCGGAAAAAAAATATCCGGCCAACCAAATTTGTACACGCAAATCGAGGGCCCGGTTATGGCTCCGTTCGATTTGACATTTATGTTTTCGGCCGAACAATAGTTCGGCCTAAAATAATATCTTTCGGCCGAAAAAATTATTTAGTTCGGCCAAAAATGTGTTTTTCGAAAATTTGGAGACCCGATTGTCACGAAAGTGTAACCCACCTTCGTGATTTCACCCCATGATGTTAATATGTAAATAAGTTGCATTGAGGATAGTGAAAAAATAAGGGCAGGGGATTGTAATACCCCAAGGCCAAGCCCCAACTAAATTGTAAACATGTTTTATAGGCTGGAGCGCCAAGAGATTATAACCTAAGAGGCTTATGTGATAATTAGGCTAGAGAGCCTATATGCTTAAGGCCAGTGAGCCTATTTATGTATATGTAAACAATCATATCATTTATATAAATACATCATTGCATGTATACCAAACATTATAAAATATTATGGGAGACTAAGCGCCACTAGGAAGGGAAAGGGAGGGATAAGAGCCCAGGAAAGGGGCTAAACTAGAGGGCTTATCTTAAAACGAATATTATATTATTATTTCCTAAATACTATGGTGAGGATAATTGCTTTATCCTAAGTCTCATGGAAGAGGGAATGAATCCCAAGTGGAGAGAAACGAGCTCCAAGAGAGCCATGTGTCAATCATGGCACATGCAAATATAGGTGGGGGGAAATAGTTTGTTTTTCCATCCTTTCCCTATTCACTCACGGACACAGACATCCCCTCCATCGTCTATCCAACAAATTGTACATACCTTTGGAACCAATAGGCACTTTGATTTATCCCAAAATTTTCTTTTGAAGCACATTGCACATGTACTTTTCATGAGCCTGTACCCTGCCTTAACAATGTTTTGTTGTTTCCATCATCTGTTATATACCTGAGCTTTGTTGATTCCATCACCCTTACATAATTGACTAAGGAGTTGGACTAAGAAGTAGGTTGTCAAGCCTATGGTTTGAAGAGGTAGGTTGTCATTCCCTTGGAATGAAGAGGTAGGTTTCCAGGCCTGTAAGCAACTCTCTCCAGGAAAGAGAGGTTTTTAGGGAAATTATTTTCCCAGAGGGATCCCAACGGCAGCAATAGTGCTCTAAGAATTCATATTCGGCCTATTGTTGAAGCCCTAGAAGGGAAGTGGGGCAGTCGAGGTACTGTTGAGAAGAGAAGGAGTACACTTCCTGGGGTGGGACAGGCATGTGGAGAATGAGAGGTTGTATGTTGTTAGTGTGACTTGGGTCATGCAATGAAATCCTTCCTGTTGACTATGCAACTTCTAGTTGTCTCATCCTAGCCTAGGAATCCATTTACCCGTGTGGATTTTAGTCCCAACTCGGGGGTGATCCATTGTTGAGAGTGATGAACAACATGGTTTAAGGATGGGATGTTCATGGAAGTTCTGCACATAGTTGGTGATATTCTATAAAAAGATAAGTATGAATTATGTGTTCATTTGCATGTTGTCTATTTGTACATGTCTTATATTTATGAGTTTTTCATGTATATGTTGTATGTACAGGTTTACTATTATTTTCGCATTAATTTTTGTATTAGCATAATGTAATTGTATATTAAGTTTTATATGTATGAAGTTCTGCAAGAGTTTTTGTGGTCCATAGCCCAATAGGACTATGGTTGGGTATGCATATTTTTTAATATCATAAACATGAGAATTTCTCAATGTGGCAGTCCCCGGCCTGGGTGGTTGGAGATGTTACACATACCAATATAGTTAATATTTTATGGATTATTATAATTGCAACCATATCAAATATATGGTCATCCATACCTTAAACCATGTGGTTGGATATAATAGTTTATTATTAAGAATAAGTGTTTCCTCCATAAATATCATAGTTTCAAATATGGAAGGGGGTAGGGTATGTACACCTTGGTAAACTAAGAAATTAAAAGTCCTTTATCCCACAAACAAAAGGATCTCATATATCAATTTAGTATTTTTTTAAATCCACCTATGTCTTCACCATAATATTAATATCAATATTTTTTAACATTATTATTACTATTATATTGATATTGATATTAAAGTGAATATTAATAATAATGTGTGTTTTTGTTGTGATTATGATTATTATTCACAGATGTTTCCATATGCACTAATATTTAAGTTGTCAATTAGCATAGCCACATAAAAATATTTGGTATACACTAAGAAATGTTATATGATTTCACTAGAAACTACCTATTTTTGGCCTATCTATTGGATGCAATGATTACTACATGTTTGCATTGCCATTAAACTATCATTCAACTAATTGGGAAATATTTTCTTGGTCCTCCTAATGGATTTCAAAATATTTGTATGTTATTACTATATTTTAGAGAAGATCGTATGCAAATTACAACACAAGTTTCCACCAAAACATTGCATTTTTTACTGTACATTTTTACTTTTTTTTCTTATTTTTGTAGAAATTTGGATTACAATTAGAGTGGTAATGTAGTTATTTTCATTTACTATTGGGAAAACATCCCATGAAACATCCACTTTTACAACAATAGAAATGTCCAAAATCCTCTATTGCGTCTATATGAACATAAATAATTAAAATGATCGGAATGTCCACAAGTGTGATGCAATGTGTCCATAAGCCAGAGTCGGGAGATAGGAGCCACAATCAAAGCCATGTTCCAAAGAAGAAAATAGAAGGAAAATTTATCCATATTAGTTTCCTTCAAGATTTTGGAGACCGAAATGCCTCTCAATGGGGAGGTGTGATATGAAATCAATATGAACAAGTGTATGGTTGTAAGACTCGGTACCTATAAGTGAAATTAGAAATTAAAGAAGGTTAGGAAAATTATGAAATAAAATGATAATGTAAAAAATGAATAGAACAAAAGAGACAAAAAATAAGAGAATTAAATGAAAAATAAAAATCAAATACGAGATATAGGAGTGAGGAATGGGAATTGAAAGGACATGCTTGTTGGCCTTCCCATTGCCCCAAATCTCTCTATTTTTTTTTGTAATTTCACTCTTAAAGGATATTTTGGCTAAGGATATGAGGATGGATAGAGAGTCATGAATAACATTGTAACCATAGATTTCTAAAATAGACTGAGCATATATTCAAAGTTGGTTTTCCCTTTTGGGTTTCTAGGGTAAACGATGTGTATTTTTGTATGGATTTCTCTTTGTTGTGTTAAATGCTATGTTCTTTTTCTCTCTATGATTTTTAATGGGGTTTCTCTATATTTTAATGGTTTCCTACATTGTTTAATCACTAAGGATTCTTTACCAACTTTAGTTTTGAGGATTTCATAGTTACAGTCTCCATGAGAAAGATAACTATCCCAACAACTCTTTATTCTCCTTTGTTCATCAATTTATGAGATAGGATATTAATGGAATTCATTCTAGATCCATTGCAATAGTTTAAGTAGTTTCTAATTTGGTTCATTTCTACTTGTTGGGTGAGTTTCTCTCTCCTACAGGTCACAAATCTTCCCCATAGTCTACAACTTCACCATTTATAGATCGTACATTCTCCCTTTGTGCCAATTTTTACTTGCTAGTCAATTTAATTCATCCCTAATCGATTTCATTTCCTTGGGTTAATTTCATTTCCTTGCTCTAATTCACATTATCCTAAGTTGATTTAATTCCTTCTTGGTTAATTTAACTCTTATTTGGTTGATTGAACTCTTACCTAGTCAATTGAACTCTCCCTTAGTCATTTTCTCATTTACCAGGTCAATTTCTTACCTATTTGGGCATACGTTCTTTCACACATGCCATATGGACATATAATTACTAAGAGGAGGATCATACAGAGTCATAATACCACATCCTCACTCGGGGAACATTATGCATAGATCGATTTGTAGTAATTCAAAGTCTAGAAAGAGGAATGACTTGCCCAGAGAAAGGAAACAATTCAGTTGAGGATTCAAATTTCCCAAAAGAAAAGGAGAAATCATTTTATCCATTATATAATTCACTAAATAAGGATAGTCCTATTTAAAGTGGAATTCTCATAAATAATTTAAGGTGATCGGTGTGCCTAACGAGTCCACTATATAACCTATTAATTCCTAGCAAGCCATATAGTATACTATTGTACTTAATTATCAACTCAGATATTACAATCTTGTGATGTGTTGTGCAAAATGTATGCAAGGATCATGAACTAATGAGCTAGTTGGAAATTTTCATCATGTTGTTAACAACTATCTAGAAACCCAGTTCTATTTAATTGAAAGAAAATAAATTATACAGGAAAACACAACTGAAGATTGGCATTCACAAGTTGTCTAGCATGAGACCTGTATAAATGAATCTTTCATTGATAAATAATGAAATTAATGCTTGTTGAAACTCACACTCTTTAAGTTATAACCAGAAATCATGAAAGCAATTTAACTTTACAAACATTTAAGCAATCAAATGTAAAGCATAAATTTATAGTATAAAAACATAAATAGAAAGGAAAAATAACACCAAGATCCTGTAGAATGGGGTCTTTCCTTGTGGAGCAAGGTATTGAAGAATATTTTATAGTTATCAGTATACTTCAGTGATCAAATTATCATACACAAACCGAGAAAATATGTTTTTATTAGGAAAACGTAAGAACTACAAAAAAAATTGTCTTTGTCTTTGTTTTTTACAAACTCTGATCTCTTTATTATTCTTCCTTCCTCTCTCTATCTAAGATGCAAGTGTATATTTGTGGTTTAGATGATTAAAAAAATCATTGAATGGAAATAATGAGTTTCTCACTCGAAGAATCACTAATTATTCAAGTGGCTACTGACATGTGCCATAGCCATTAAATGAAACAAAGCATCTTATTCAATTACACAATTACAACAATAATGAAACAAATCATCTAGTATAACTAAGCAACTTATTCAATTGTTGGAATATATCATAGTCTTAAATCTTCTAGAGATTCTTTGTAACTATATTCAAAGGCATCTACGCATTCATCATCATAGTAGAAAATTGATCAAACAACATAGAAACTTGTGTTGCTAGTCCAAGGTTTTGTAGCAATTCAATCACAACATTGTGATCTTTGGAAACTAGTAGCAGGCGATAGGTAGAATTCCCATTGTCATGGATTCATGACACTAGTTCTGATTAGTACTTGCAGCAATGGTGTTGTTTATTAGGAGTTACAACAACATGCAACAAGTGCAGATCTATAGAAAGTGGTGAACCTCAAAGTTCCCTATAAAACAATACTTTTATTGTTAGGATATGATCCACAATAAATGAGGTTTTGTAGAAATCTATATCTTCTATATCATACCATTCCTTTGAATTTTATAGAATAAATCTGATCTGTAGCAACTTTATCTACAAGTTAGGCACAAATGACGCCATTTCTACGAAATGTACTACAAAATTCATTAAATTTCCAATAAAATAGAGCAAGGTATACCTAAACGATATCTAATCCAAAATGGTTATAGTTGTGTATATAAAGAGGTGAAAAGGGAACAATGAGGTATGAAAACAAAGGGAAAAAGGTGATATAAGTATGGTAAAGAAAGGTTCCACAATTCACTCCAACTGAAATTGTTGCATGTACTCATGTGGCCCTTGTACTCAATCTGAGTCGGAATCTAGATATGGATGTTTTCGATGAATCCCATTGATACTATAAGCAAGATGTCATTTTTATTTTGTTGTGTTGTATCCAAATTTTTGCTCAATTACCTACCAAAATCTATCTTCAACTTGTGTCTTTGTTTCATACGAAAATTGATATTTTGATGCAAGCAACCAAATCAAAGGAAAGTGAAAATTTAGTCCAATCCATATTCAACCACATATTTGCAAACAAGAAATATATATATCAACTCTTCTTAAGGCTTTATAAAAATTTGGATAACAAAATGTGTCTTACCTTTTGATGTCTTCATTAGAAATGATGCATAAGTGCTTATAGGCCAACAGAGTATCCATTCTCTTGTCGAATTGTAACAAGTATAGATACTTTGGCAAAGGATTTAAGGAACTCATGATATTCCCCAAGTATGAGCTAAGGATTGGAGTATTTCCCTCACACCCATAAATTACAAATCTATTCATTATGTGCAATGGTGGTTTTTTTTTGATTCCATAATAGTTGATTATACAAGAAAGAAGTGAAATCCCTTAATTTCACATCACGGACAAATGGATTTGAATTCCATTTTTTATCATGAAGTAAGATAATTTCATGATGATATAATTCGCATAATAAATTGTATCCTGCTCATTTCTATGGAAGTAAGCTTTCAAAAATGTCTTGGCAAACCTGAGACGATGTGATCTATCTTATATTATATCTTATATTATAGATCGAAGCTAGAATGAAAAATGTTTCTCCTATAAGAGGAAAACGTAAGAAGAAAATGGCCTTCTACAACTAAGAATATACTAAGAAAGAGTACTTATATATTTTTTCTCTCCCTCTAATTTTTTCTCTCTTGCCTCAAGATTTGAGATTTTCTTTTTGTCTTATTTATATTTGTCTCACTTTATTTGATCTTTTATCAATGGAAATTACCTCATTCCATATTTCTCTCAAATTATAGACAATTTGTCTATGTTCTACTATATAAATTACGCCTTTGTTCTATTATATGGCTACATATTTCCATTTAGAAAGTTATGCTTTCAAATTTATTATTTGGAGAGGATCATTATCATATGTAGGAATTGTTTGTATCCCCATTGTATGAACAATAGGTCCAATGATTACATCATCTATTTGGGTTTATTAATCTTGGTCAGGAGGATGGTTATACCATTTCTCTTCTATATTAACTCTTATAGAAGGCTTATCATCTTTCATTACTTGTTTCATATAAGCCTCAATACTTGATGTTTTAAACTTTGGTTGTTTATCCCCCTGAGTGACTATGGGTTGAGAATTTCCTACTTAAACATTTTATTCTATAGTAGGAGAACCAATAGTAGATGGTTCTACCAAATTAGTAGCATCAACATCTATCATTTCAATGTCAGTTGTAGAAATGCATTCAATGAAAGATTCAATAGGCTATGTAGGTGACCAAATAAATTTTTTGGGGGATCAAATAAGTTTTGTAGGGGGGAAATACTTTATAGAGTGGATCTCGAAGAAGGTTTAGAAGAATTTTCCAGAGAATATGTGGCAATTAAGTCAACAATTCAAGTTCTCATAACTTCTTCTATAGCAACAGTTGTATTCATTGCTTCCATAGAAATAGTTGTGCATATTTCTATCGTAACAAGTATTTCCTTAGCATGGTCATCCCTATAGAAAGGTTGTCTTAAATATTTATTTTCCTTCATTAATTTAGAATTTTTCCTTTGAATACTATAAGACAAAGGTTGTACATATATATTCCCTGATTAAAAGATAGACATTATTTTCTTTCCCTTTCGTGACTCGTTTTGTAGTAGTATCTTCAACAGGTTGTGTAGCCATAGTTCTCTCAGAAATTTTTACACAGGACTATTAGTAGTGTCTTCACCCAAATTTTATGCTTTTGCAACAATGTGTTCCTCAACAACTTCAACTACAAAATCTACAGTATGTTCTTGTGTAATATTAACCTCTATTTCATCTTTTTATTCATTAGGCGAACCTACTTCTATAGTAGGTTATTTTGTAGCAGTGATCTCTCTCTTATGGGAAATTTCTCCATAAATTTTATCTACTATTGATTCTTATGTAAAAAAAATGAGATACTTTGATGTTGGTTCCTTTGTAACAACATCCATTTATTTTCCTTTGTCGATTATGTTGATGGATTGTAGAAATGAAACCCCTTATGTGTGTTGATGTTGGTTCTTGTGTAGCAGCACCAATAATGTCCTCGAAACCTATCATTTCTTCTTCTATAGTAAATCTTGTTCTCTTCTTCCTATGAATCCTGACTAAAATCATATCCTTTGTGGATCCTGTTATTTTATTTGTAGATGAGCTTACTCCTATGTAATCAAGTACTTAGTCGACAATGGGGCATGGCTAAATTAGTTCTCTTGGAGGGTATTCACCAATGATTTCAACATCATTGTCACTATAAATACATGTTGAAGGATTTGTTTGTTGTTCGGATTGTTTAACCATGTTTTGAGAGTTCTCAACAACCTCCTGTGTTGTTCGGATTGTTTAACCATGTTTGTTGTTCATATTGTTTACGAGGATATATTCATAAGAAACATTCCAATTTTTTTTATTTTCTCTAGATAACGCATCCAATGTCGATATTTTTATCAACCCATGATGATTATGTAACAGACCCAACCCCCTAATCGTCATTTAGGCTCATGGGGTGTCAAAATTTCCTCTTTCTAATCTATGATTATTTTCTCTAAATAAATATCATAGTTGGATTATGCTCATCAAAATATTTCCAACAAGAGTAATCATACTCAAATCTGAGCTTCAGATCAAAATTTACATCCTCCTAAACTTTCCAAGCCTTCAATGACCAAAAACCACCACACTACCACGTCACCTTTACCAATCCATGTGGCATATATAGAATGGACATGGTTGATGTCATGGCACCAGCCACCTATCACATCGATCCTATGACTTCTTGAGCCCTCGTCCCTTTCCACTCTAGACCATTTCTCAATTTGATATTCTAGGGCATTGGTGCACCAAAATACATGGATATTGGCCTACAGGGTACTGGTATATCAGCCTACCAGGCTACCGGGATATCAACCCCCAGGTAAAACAATGTTCATTCCAATATCAAGCACTCAGTTAGGGATCAGATTTGGCACTGATGTCTGGCCTTACCACAACTTACCATCTGGTGTGACATGTGGCATTCATGACTGGACATTGATCACTTCCTAATATTTCTTAATATCCTTCACATGTGGAATGATCACCACTTGACACATGGAATTTCTATGACATGACACATAGACTGACGTGCTTATACACATCATCACTAGACATAGAGTCCCTCCACTCAAGTTTAACACTTTTCCACTAAACATTGGTTAGGTATGTTCTCTTACATCATCCTCCTCCACTCATAGGTTAACAGGGAAAGTTGGAACCATTTCCCTAGAATCATGCCCCACCAGGAACTCAAATATCATAATATCACAAGGTGAATAGAATTGGGGGAAGAAATCTCGAGAGTCTGGGGAATTGGGAAAAATCCTTCCTCAGAACCATTCCCTCCCCCCCAGTCCTTGGTGTATTGGGAAATTCTCGAAGTAAATGGACTTAGGAAACCTCCAAGGGTACGTTACTCTGGTACCTTGGGTGTTAATCCGTCTTTAACTTCCCAACAACATTATCGATCAAGATTGCTTGACACTTAAATATGACGACTAATATTCAATGACACTAACCAAAAGGTATTCACACTCAAACGGGCCCACACTCGCCCCCCCCACAAATCAAAATTTGGCATGTGCCTCTACCATGGCATGCTATAAATCCTCATCAGCGTGACATCACTCACTTCTCAAATGAAGGGGATTGGAACCCCACATAGGAACCCTACTTATAGGTTATTGGGTCATCATGATATGGTAGTGGGATGGGAAATCTATGATAGTCCAGGGATTCGGTACTCCGGGGAGTGATTTCCCTCCAAAGATTATATTTACAAGATTGATGACTGAGTTCTCTC
>SNQJ01S0062793.1:70083-80567 GCA_010110895.2 Picea sitchensis
TTTTTCTTATATGTCTTGAAGAATTGCATTCATTGGAAGCACCAACTTCCTTTGTTTTCCAGCTGCAACTGGAAGGAGGCTCCAACCCCCTAGTTTCTCAGGCTACAACCTGAGGGAAGCTCCAACTCCCCAATTCTCTGGCTGCAACTAGAAGGAGGCTACAACCCCCAATTTTCTTCGGCTACAACTGGAAGGTGGCTACAAACACATATCCTTAACCCATGCAACTGCCCTAGCATATAAGTAGAATGATGGAACCACTATCACACTATCACTGTGAGATATACTATTGTAAACCTGTACCAATAAACCCGCACTAAACAACATGTACCAGTAACCTGAACCATGTATCAACCATGCATCAATCTGTACCTCAACCTGTAATCAACCTGTACCATAAAAAAGTGCATCAACCATGCACCAACCTGTACCAAACAAACTGTAATAAAATTGTACCATAAACAAGTGCAACAACCATGCACCAAACTGTAATAAAATTGTACCATAAACAAGTGCGACAACCATGCACCAAATTGTACCTCAACCTGCAAACCTTCTTTAACTTTAACAAAAACATACTAGCATTTTCATCAAACTTTACTTTAGTCTCACATGACTAGTTTCGGATTAGTCAACAACCCTAACTTGAAATAATCATAATTATGTACCTGTAATGAATAAAGATCTGAAAATATTACACAATGTTCTTTAGTGTGTTTTATGCAATTCCTCCATGTGTCACTAATTGGAACCTCTCAGAAAAAGAGTTATAGAAAAAATGACATACCTTGTTGAATTATGGCTTATTCTAGAGAGAGAACTTGTAGAGAGTGCCCCGCACAGAATATTTGTTGTATGGATCTAAAAATGTTACATAGAATACTAAATGATGTACTCTAACTAACACATTTTTTCTTACTGGATTTGGATCTGTTATGAAGAAGTTATGACGTTTTTACCTGAAACACTTGTTTTAGACTAGTTTCAGAACTAGCCAAAAACCCTATTTTCCACTGAGTGTAACTCCACAAATACAACAACCCACAAGCTGAAATTCATACCATAACTATTTAGATATGTTTTCTCAATGGCCTCTCAATTTCATAGTCTGAGTCATTCTAGAAAAAAAATTATTGTGGAAATGCTGAGATGACCTGTAATTAACATACCATTGAAAACATCATCAAAAGAATTTATCCTCCCTTGAATTTCGGCCTTCTTTGCTTCACCTTCCCTCTGAAATTCATCTTAGATATCCTTTGGTTACCTCATTCACCTATAGATATTCAATATGTCAAGTGTGATTAAAATGAGAGAGTCTTGCCTCGTATTTATACTCTCCAAGTAGCTTCCTTAGAAGCATCTTCTAGGCCACTTTGTCCACATAGACACTTTGTCTACATAGTCACCTATGTCCAACTTTGCCCAAATTTCCACTTGTCCATGTATCCAATAGCCACTTGACCACTCAACCCATTTTCCTCATTTTAGGGTTAACCCTCTTATAAAGACTTTCCATAATTAGAAAGTTCTTCATTTACTTTATTGTTTAAATAATCATCCTTGACTTTGTCACTTCACTTTATTATTCAAATAATCCTCTTTGATTTTGTCACTTCACTTTATTATTTAAATAATCCTCTTTGACTTTGTCACTTCACTTTATTATTTAAATAATATTCTTTGACTTTGTCACTTCACTTTATTATTTGAATAATCCTCTTTGACTTTGCCACTTCACTTTATTATTTAAATAATTTCTTCTTTGCAAGCACTTTGACTTCTTTGACCTTTTGGGATTTCAAGCCAATCATATGAGGGTCCTTCAACTTTGTAAGGCCATAACTCTCAAACCTTGAGGAGTTATGTGATGTTCCACATACCACCGGAAATGGCATGACATGTACTATCCATATAGAATAGTATTACCTACAAATATATCAAAAATCATACAATTATACATCAAACAAAATTGGGTCCATTACCCAAACATTTGTGCTACCGGAATTCACTACCAGACTTTCTTCAATGGTTGGCATCAATGAAAACCAACCCAATTAATCAATAATCTCCTCCTTTTTCATTGATGGCAACACTTTGATGCAATACTGAAATCATATCACTCATTCTCCCCCTGGAACCATGCCTACATCTCTGTGATCAACACTCCCCCTGGAACTATGTCTTTGTCCTATGCATCTGATCAATCTCTCCCCCTTTTTCATCAATGTCAAAGGTATCTTTACATTCAAGGTTGCTCCCCTTAACTGACTCATTTGATCTCCCAACCTGAAATGTCCTCTTTATGGTGCTTCCTCGTGTACATATAATGCATATAAGATAAGCATTCAAAATAATTCATTTTGGAGTAGAAATAACTCTGAGTCTCTGGCAAAGATACTCAAAGGATTCTCGTGGAAGCAGTTTTGTAAATATGTCTGCCACTTGTTCTTTTGTGCCCACATATTCAACTCTAATGTTATTTTCTGTAACTTGTTCCTGTAGAAAGTGATACTTTATTGGAATGTGCTTCGTCTTGGAGTGCATCACCAGGTTCTTTGAGATACTGATGGCACTTGTATTATCACAATAGATTGGAATGGGCTCATCATACTCAACTTGTATATCTGTCAGAGTTTGTTTCATTCATAGAACCTGTGTACGACATGTTGTTGTTGCAATATACTTTGCCTATGTTGTAGATAAAGATATTGATGATTGTTTCTTTCTTAGCCATGATACTAAACACTCACCCAAGTAGAACGTTGCTCCACTGGTGCTTCATCAGTCATCAATGAAACCTTCCCAATCTTCATCTATGTAGGCAATAAGTGATAGATCCTTTCATTTTGGATACCATAATCCAAACTCTTATGTTCCTTTGAGATATCTAAAAATCCTCTTCACTACTAATACATGTGATTCCTTTGGTGGTGCTTGAAATTGTACCACTTGTCCAACTTCCTGCATTACATCTGGTCTGGATGTTGTCACATATAGTAGGCTATCAATCATTGACATGTATTTCCTTTGATCTGTAGACTTTGAATCATCATCTTTGCTCAACTTGCAACTAGTTTGCATCGGAGTGATAATTGGCTTGCAATCTTCCATTCTTAACCTCTTTAGCATTTCTCTGATATACTTGGTTTGAGAAATAAAAATTCCTTAGTTTCTTTGACGTATTTGAAGACCCAGAAAGAAGGATAGTTCTCCAAGTAATGACATTTCAAATTCAGTATGCATGTCCTTTGCAAATTTATGGCTTAACCTATCATCAGTACTTCCAAAAATAATATCATCAACATAAACTTCAATTAATAAAATACTATCTTGAGTTACCTTGATGTAGAGGTTGTTGTCTTCACTTCCTTTTCTAAACCCTATCTGTTGTAGATATTTATCCAGTCTAGAGTACCATGCTCTAGGAGCTTGTTTTAGACCATACAAGGCCTTGTTTAGATTACACACATAATCTACATTCTCTAAAAAAGGAAATCCTTATGGTTGTTCAATGTAGACTTCTTCTTCAATCTCCCCATTAAGAAAAGTTGATTTTACATCCATATGATACACTTTAATATTTTTGGAGCATGTTGTTGGACACACCAACTACATTAAGATGGGGGGTGAACAGTGTAGGGCTCTTTTTCCCAAAACTTCCCCTTCACAAAACTCATTAGTTAGAAATCACCATTTACTCATTACTTTTTTTTTTCATTTATAACCAGTTAAATGTGAACATACATCAGCAACATATCATCAATAAACCATCACCACAAGGAACACAAAGAACACAAGATGTATGTACAAATTTTTTTTTATTAGGGACTACAATCGTTGGGTTTATGAGCAACAACTGAATAGAGTACAACTCTACAAGAGAACCACCTCTATAATGAAAGACTTAACTTACACCCTCAGCACCAACTGAGATGAGGCAACAATCCTCAACACCTATCAATATGTCAACAAGTACACAAATTGTCGGTAGTGCAACACGTGTATGTATGCACCCTACTAGTAGTACAACTCGTGTATGTACGCAGCCTGTCTGTACTATAGCCTATGTATCACATCTGTGTTACTTAGGGTTTTCTCTTCAATACCAACTTAGATCCTCTATAGCCTTCAATCACATTCTCTTATGTCTTTGACTATCCAATCTGACCCATAACCAATCACAACACATCCAAGATCTCTAACAACTTACTCATTCTCCTCAACCATACAATATGAATGATACTCAAGTATGTATAAGAAAACAACATAATATAGAAATCATATCAGTACTGAATCATAATATTGTTGCTCACTCCATCAACCAACACAAACTACATCACAAAAACCATACCAAGAATGCCTTAAGCATTCACTACACAACAACCAAGAGTATCCATCAAGACAACAATGTAACCATACCAGAATTTATATGGCAGATCTGAGTCGATAGAATGCATATTTGGAACCTGCTTCAGTCTCCAAGAGCTTGTCATCATCTCAACCACAAGTCTTCATGACTTCATCCACTATACATTCCTTGTCCTCATTCATCCTGCGTATGTACACGCCCTGGCTCACTACAACCCATGTATACCTCATAAAATAGGGTTTCTAAACTTCTAAGTATTTTTTTGTCATGATCTCAGACTTACCGAAACCTTGATGCATCCATGAGATCCTCCAGATCTCCTCTCTCACAGAATAGATCTTCAATACATGCTCAAGAGATACACACAAGAGATATTTTTCACAAGATACCCTTGCCTCTTATTTATACTCTCCAAGTAGCTTCCTTAGAAGCATCTTCTAGGTCACTTAACCCACTTCTAGGTCACTTAACCCATTTCTAGGTCACTCACTTTCCATAATTAGAAATTTGTCCATTTAAATATTCCTCCTTGACTTTGTCACTTTTCTTTACCATTTAAATAATAATTTCTTCTTTTCAAGCTCTTTGACTTCTTTGACCTTTTGGGGCTTCAAGCCTACATATGAGGGTCCTTCATCTTCATAGGGCCATAACTCTCAAACCATGAGGAGTTATGTGGCATTCCACATACCACCAGAAATGGAATGACAAGAACTATCCATCTAGGATAGTTTCACCAACAACTTCACTAATATTCATCTCATTATTCCACATATAAGAATGGGTTCTTCAACCATACTTCAAGGATAACTCAACTGCAAAGCGTCTTCCCATTAGGGCTTTCACCATAAGGGGGGCACTTTGGAGTTCATCCATTTGTACACCTTATCAACCATGATAAGACAATAATGATTCGTCTTTACATCAATCCAAGAATGCATCATATACCATTGAAACCACATCGATCCAATTCATCTATGTATCGTGTATCAATGACAACTCATTGATCTATCTTCATCTATGATTCCATTTGACATCAATCCATTCACATCAAGGACAATACATACTTCATCAATATACTATGATAAAACATTGATCTTTTGACATCAATCATCATCAATCATTTGACATCAAACCTTTGACCTTTAACATCATTCAATCATCCTTTGGCATCAATCAATTCCTTGACATCAATCAATCAATCATCCTTTGGTATCAATCAATCACTTGACATCAATTAATTAAACCTTTGGCATCAATGAAAACATTTCAAATTCATTATGCATGTCCTTTGCAAATTTCTAGCTTAACCTGTCATCGGTACTTCCAAAAATAATATCATCAACATAAACTTCAATTAATAAAATACTATATTGAGTTACCTTGATGTAGAGGTTGTTGTTTGCACTTCCTTTTCTAAACCATGTTTGTTGTAGATATTTATCCAGTCTAGAGTGCCATGCTCTAGGAGCTTGTTTTAGACCATACAAGGCCTTCTTTAATTTACACACATAATCTGTATTCTCTAAAAACTAAAATCCTTATGGTTTTTCAATGTAGACTTCTTCTTCAAGTTCCCCATTTAGAAAAGTTGATTTTACTTCCATATGATACACTTTAATATTTTTAGAGCATGCATAAGCTAAAATAAATCAGATTGCTTCCATTCTGGCAACTGGGGAAAATGTCTCTTCAAAGTCGATGCCTTCAACCTGTGCATATCCTTTACATACCAATCTAGTTTTGTTCCTTGTAACATGTCCATCTTCATTCAATTTATTCCTGTATACCCACTTTGTATCGATCACATTCTTATCCTTTGGTCTTGGAACCAATTCCCAAGTGTTATTTTTCTCTATTTAATCCAATTATTCATCCATGGCCTTATTCCAAAATTAATTCTTCAGGGCCTCTTCAAAACAAGTTGGTTCAATCGTAGATCAGAGTGCTAGGTGTGTTTGTTCTCTTGAACAGATTCTTCTTCTAGTCCCAACTCATGCATCTTTGTTTCTGATAATCTAATCTGAAGGATGATTATTTTGTACTTGTCTGCTAGGTGTCTTTGGAGGCACTTGTTGAACTTTCTCTTATTCTTTTGTTGCATCCTCTTCATCTTCCCCTTCTACTTCTTTTTCATCTTTTGTTTCTTCTTCGTAAAGTTTTTCCATTGATTCATTTTCTTTTTCCTTCAATTCGTGTCTACCTGTTTCATCAATTTTTACGTTGATGCTTTCCACAACTKTGTTCAATATYAGGTTGTAACACTTGTATCATTTCCTTGTACTTGAGTAACCAACAAGTAATCCTTTGTCCACACGAGAGTCAAACTTTTCCATTATGCYATCGTCTCTTTTGATGTAGTATTTGCTTCCAAAAACTCTGAAGTGCTTCACATTTGTTGGTATTCCTTTCCATAGCTCGTAGGGATTTTTGTCAGTGTTGTTTCTGAGMATTACTTTGTTTTGAATGTGAACTATTGTATGCATTGCCTGTGTCCAAAAKATATCTATCAATTTGGAATCCATTAGGATTTTTAGAGCCATTTCTTGTATTATCCTGTTCTTTCTTTCAACAACTCCATTTTGTTGAGGTTTCCTAGAAACGAAGAACTTCCTTTTTAATCCATCCCTACTACAGTAGTCCATAAATTCCTTTGAAGTGAAATCTCCTCCATTATCAGATCTCAAGCATTTAATTTTTTAGTCCATTTGATTTTCAACCATTTCCTTGTAGACCTTGAAGTTTTCAAAAGCTTCTGACTTATTCCTGAGAAAGAAAACTACAGTCATTCTTTTATAATCATCAACTAATAGCATAAAGTATTTCTCACCTTTTAAACCCTTTGTTGTAGTTGGTCCAACTAGATCAATATGCACACTTTTTAGTGGTCTTGTCATTGAATATTCTTTTGATTTAAACTTGGTCTTTGATTGTTTTCCTTGTTGACATTGCTTGCATAAAGTTTTGGTTGGTTTCATGATCTGGGGCATTTCTCTAACTGCTTCCCTTTTGCTTACTTTGAAAAGGTTATCAAAATGTATGTGACCCATTCTTTTGTGCCATAGCCAACTTTCATCTTCCTTTTCTAGGAAACACTTTTCATTTCCAATTTCACGTATTACATATATGTTGCTTGAATTTCTCACAGTTGTTGCAATCAATTTTCCTAAACCTTATTTTTTTATCTCGCACTTTTTTGAATCGAAAGTAACTTTATGACCTTGGTCACAAATTTGACTCACACTTAGAAGATTATGTTTCATATCATCTACTAGTAGAACATTTTTTGCCTTGGTATTCTTGTTACCAATTTTGATTGTTCCTTTTCCAATGATTTTATCTGAATCATCATTTCTGAAGGAGACTGATCCATATCTTTCCTTTATTAATGTAAGAAACTTGTCGCTATCACCTGTCATGTGTTTTGAACAACCATTTTCAACATACCAACCATCTTTCTTCTTCTTAGCTTGTAGAGCGGATGTGCATTCTCCATTGCTATATTGATTATGCCTTCTTATCCATGTCATTTTCTAAGGTTCTTGTCTGTGACTGTTGTTGTTCTATTGTGGTTCTCTAGGAGGGATTATCATTCTGCAATCTTTGTCCATGTGTTCAAAGTTATTACATTTGTATCATTCCACTTCAGTGCTCAAAGATTCAAAACTATTGTAACTTTTTCTATGTGTTTCACTAGGCCTTCTTGGATAACCCTTTTGTGTATGACTTTCAAAGTTGTTTATGTTCTTGTCTTTATCTCTATAATTCACAGCTTTATGTCCAAAATTATTACATGCATAACATAAACCAAAAAACATAGTTTGATACCTGGGAGTTGGATATCTTCTAAAATGAGGTACTCTTATGAATCCTTCTTCTTCCTGAGGCCTGTCTGTTTTTGTCGGTCGTTGATTCTGAGATCTGAATCTTCTTGGTGGAGGAGTGTCCCTGTAATTTTCTTTGTAGACCTTCCTATCCATTTGATTGTTTCTGCATAGATTTTTGGATATGTTTCTTGTTCTGTTGTTTTGGAGCTTGATCCCTTTTCTGTCTGATTATATCCAAGTCCAGACTTGTCATGATGAGGTTTTTAACTGTTGATAATGTCATTCAAAACTTTTGAGTTGTTCTGCATATTTTTCTTTTGAAGATCCTTTCTTAATGTGACAATTTATGCTTCCAAATTTCCAATGATCCTCTCTCTTCCTTCTAGTTGTTCTTTGAGTGCTTCTTCAATTATTTTATCTTCCTCAATTTGAACCTTCAAATTTGTGATCATTTGTTCTAGTTCCTTAGTGTCTTCTTTATTTTCTAGTTCCTCTTTTAATTCCTTTTTTTTTCTTCTTTTCTCTTCCGATAACTTCTATGGCACACAAAAATTCTTCTCTGTAGTCAACTTCTACCTCTTCATATTCTTCTTCGGCTTCTTCATATTCTTCTCCGGAGTCTTATTTATCAGAGTCTTCTACTGCCATGAATAGAACTCTTTCTTTCTCACTGTCACTAACTTCATATTCATCTGATGATGACATGTCTTCTTTGGTGCATAAGCTTTTCTTGAAAACTTTCTTTGTGGTTCTTTTTCTTTTATATGTTTGTTTGTTATTTGAGTAACATTCATCATTTCTCTTTTTCTTATTAGGAAATTTGTTAGCAAAATGACCAATACCATAACAATTAAAAAAAATTAAAGGAATATTACCTATATACATATCGTTGGTTCCCTTGTTCAATCTTCTGACAAAGTTGGCCACTTCTTCATCATCTTCCGAGACGTCACTATTTTTTCTATGTTCTTTTTCTTTCTGCTTTCGCTTTTTCTTTGACCTTTTGGATGCTTTGAAGGCTACTTATTTTATATATGTATTTCCATGTTCAGTTCTCATTTCATATGCTATGAAGATTACATGTAGTTCATCCATACTTATTGAGTTTAGATCTTCTCTTTCTTCCAGTGTTGATATCTTAGGGTCAAATCTCATAGGAAGAGATCTTAGTACCTTTTAAACAATTACAGATTCTTTGATTTCTTCTCCCAATACCAAGATTGCATTTACTACTTCATCGACTCGTAAAAAGTAATTTGAAATGTTCTCATCTTCCTTCATATTTGGTTGTTTGAACTGACCTCTATAAGTTTGAAGCTTTGCTTCTTTGACTTTTGAATCTCCTTTATAAATATTTCAAAGTTTGTCCCAAATATCTTTAGTGGATTCACAATGTGAAACTTTGGTGAATACCAATTCTCCAAGACCATTTAGAAGTGCATTTGTGGCTTTGGAATTATTCTGACTGATTTTTATAGCTTTGTCATTTGTCGGCAAAACTGTTGGTGTTGTGTATCCATCTATAATTGATTTCCAAATTTAAAATCCATGTTCCTATATATATGTCTTCATCCTTATTCTCCAAAAGGAATACTTATGTCCATCAAACTGTGGTGTTCCATTTTTATACATGTTGTTGCTCTCCATGATCTACCTTTCAGTGGTTAAACTAATTTCTGAAGGAACCTCACTCCGATACCAATTTTTGGATTACTGAGAGGGGGGGTAAATGAGTAATAGAGCAATCTAATCCTTTTTAACCATATAATACAAGTGTTATATCAATGTAGCATTATCATCCAATATATGCAGAGTAAATAAACAATGAACAAATGAACAATCATACGATTACATAGTACACCAGTGTTTTTACTTGGAAACCCAAAGAGGGATAAAACCATGGAATGTTTTTGCTTATATGTATTGAAGAATTACATTCATTGGAAGCACCAACTTCCTTTGTTTCCCATCTACAACTGGAAGGAGGCTCCAACCCCCTAGTTTCTCAGGGTACAACCTGAGGGAATCTCCAACTCCCCAACTCTCTGGATATAACTAGAAGGAGGCTACAACCTCCTATGTTCTCTGGATACAACCAGAAGGTGGTTGTAACCACCTATCCTTGACCCATCCAACCATCCCGACGTATAAGTAGAATGATGGAACCATTGTCACACTATCATTGTGAGATATATTGTTGTAAATATGTACCAATAAACTTGCACCAAACAACCTGTACCAATAACCTGAACCATGTATCAACCATGCATCAATCTGTACCTCAA
>SNQJ01S0062793.1:92015-108867 GCA_010110895.2 Picea sitchensis
CCTCCAAGGTATTCAACAACCTTGAGGTCTTCCTCCCGAGTTGTTGATTTCAGCTTTTCTGCCCACCTGGCACGTCTTTGTCTGAACCTGCAGAATTCAGAAGTGCTTCAATGCACAACTATCAGAACCTGCAGTTTTCTGTCACACCCTCATGGTGTGAAGCCTCAAAGACCTCTCAAGCCTTAAACCAAACACACTCCTGCAAATTCAAAACTACAACATACATTCACATCATAATAAGAACACACACAGACATTCATTTAACACCAGAAATATGCAGGAAAAGTTGTTGCTTATATTAAATGGAAAATGCCTGTTTGTACAAGGTGTTCTTGAGCACGGCCTGTAACAATGTCTCAGATCTTCTCTTCTCTTCTCTATGCTAAATCTTTTGTGCATACTCTAACTATTACCACTACTTCCAAAATGAGATCAAAATCGATCTTTTACAAGAGGGGCTCTTTGAGCTCTTCCCTCTAATCTACCTACCCTATTCAATAGCATTGAATGGTTGTCTAGTCCACAGATCGGATCTAGATCTCAGCCTTACAAAACATTAAAGGCCTATCTACCTACAGCCTGCGTAAAGGCACGGCTTCATGGCTCAACAGCCTAAAACATTTAATTACATTCATTCAAATTTTAAATGAGGACTGCGCCTCTCTTCAACACGTGATTTGAATTCGCTGATGTGGCTGGCTAGCTGGCTAGCTAACATGGAGAGATGCTCTTGCATCAATGACCTGTTTCTAACAGGTTTGGAAAATCTCATCTCAGAGTGTAAAATAAAATTATTTGTTGAGTTTGAGATGAAATATATTGGGATGATGAATTAATTTTCGAGTCTTGAGGTCTAGCAGAGATAGAATGAGATATTTATGAATCAAGAGAAGTATGCAGTGGAAATCCTGAAGAGGTTCAGGATGTTGGATTGCAAGGAAATGGCTACACCTATGGTATCAAATCTGAATTTGTTGGAGGATACTACTTCAGAGACTGTCGATGTTACTTTATACTGGAATATGGTGGGTTTGTTGATGTACTTTATGAACATGAGACTAGATATATGTTTTTCTATGAACACCCTGAGTCAATATATGGATCCGCCCAGGCAGGTTCATTTGGTCGTAGAAAAAAATGAGATGAGGTACCTTAAGAGTACATTGGATTATGGTCTCATGTATTTGACAAACCATGAGTTTGGGTTATATGGATATTCAGATTATAATTGGGAAGGTAGTATTCTTGATCGGAAGAGTACTTCAGCATATTGCTTTAGTCTAGGCTCTAGTATGGCTTCATGGAGAAACATGAAGCAGTCATGTGTAGCACTCAGTATGACTGAGGATGAATATGTGGCAATATGTGCAACATGTAGAGAAGCAGTGTGGATTTGGAAGCTGTTGTCTGGGTTATTTGGTATCAAACTAGAGGAGACCTGCATTTGGTGTGACAACTAGAGTTACATGAAGTTTTCAGGGAATATGTTGTTTCATGACAGTTCAAAGCATATCGAAATCAAATATCACTATATCAGGGATATAGTGCATAGGGTAGTAGTGAGGCTCTAGTACGTGACTATCGAGGAGGAGATTACGGATTTGTTTACCAAGCCACTGTCGAGGACGAAGTTCGAGCACTTTAGGGACAAGCTTGGAGTGGTCCCTCTTCAGAGGGAGTGACGAGGTATAGATGCATTGCAGGATACTAGATGTCATTGGGAGATGTTGTAGCTATTCGAGAGCTACCCACAGGCCTTGGATGTATTGGTTTTGAATTCATAGGGGTGCACATGATGAGGTACATATGTAATGCAGGGTAGTGGATATCATGGTGACATATTGAAGTTATTTTAGAGCTACCCATAGGCCTTGGATGCATTGGTTGTGAATTCATGTTGTACTATGGATATCCAATGATGTATATATTCATATGTTCAGTAGTCAATGGTCATGAGCTCGTGTGGAAACAAAGAATACCTTCCTAGTTAAGAGGGAGTGTTGATATTTTGATGTAACGATGGAATATATTCTTTTGTATTTTTATTGGTCAAACCTCGAAAAGGTTATTGTAATATTATTGTATAAATCGACTCAAAATAATTGTTATCCTTATTGTAAAGGTAAAAACAACCCCTCTTAGGGTTGCATCTTTTTTGGAGTCAATTATTTGTATAAATAGAGGTCGAGTTCCTCTCATTTGTACACACACACAACTCACCTACTCTTATGTATTTGGATCATAGCAAGGAAGTTCTAGCGCAAGATTTCTTGGTTTCTTGGTCTTCGGTTTCTTGATCTTGATATATTTGTGGAGAGATATAATGTGACATTGTACTAGTTGAAGGAATCTATACTTAATAATTGGTTCTTTTTTTTTCTCCCCCATGAGGGTTTCCCAAGATATATCTTGTGTTTTGTTATTGTTTATATCTCAGTGATCCTATTACATGCAATTGTTAATTAATGTTGAAGAAGATAACTGTAACTTCTAAAATTCTAACAATGGTTACGCGGCACCACTAATTCGTCATCATGGTAGCTCTTTATTTTATATCATATCATAGATTGTGATGCAGGAGAATCACCTTCATAGCCATCAGTGCACACGTGGAGGAGAGAAGAATGACATCTCAGCAATGCAGAGTTCAAATCAAGCATTTATTCAAAAATTAAATTGGTTGTTGGGATATTTTTGAAACGACATTTTAAATTATAAATTGTTTGTAAAGTCTTTAGGACTGTAAGAGATCGCAGGCATGGAGTGTTGACTCTGCCTGATAGTAACTAGAATTTATTGTAATAGAAGCACTAGTTAGGTGATAGTTTGAATTCTGAATTTAATAGATTTCAGGAAAGGACGAGAGAGCTCAGAGAGCCAGTCCTTAGATAGTTTTTCAATTGCATTGTAATAGATTATGCATAGATGAGTAGCAGTAGGAGATCAAGTAGAATAGAATAGAGTGGAGCAGAAACACTATGTAATTTTCATTTTTATGAATGAATAGAACAGACAGAAATTGTCCTAGATCTTCTTGAGTTGTGCTCATCTTGAGTATGAATGGAGGTATGTTATTTTGTGTATGCGTAGTAGTTACAATTCATTTTCTATGTATGAATGATTGATAGAGTGACTGTATGAATCCATAATGGGACTGGATAAGTTTTAGTTGTTCTTCTACTGAACCGTGTATGCAAGGTGTGCATTCCCTAATGCAAGGTGTGTGTCGGCTGAATCACGGAACGATTCAAGAAGGGAGGTTCAGAGAAAAACACAGGAAAATTTAACAGTCCAGACGCAAGGAGTGCACAGGACCTTGGAACGACTAAGCGTCGAAGAACCTGAAAGACGAGTTCCATGTGGGTGAGAAGCATTTCTTTTTTTTGAGAAAATCACTCGAGTTGAGCTATTCGAAATCCTATCAAGGATAAAAGATCAGAAGAGATAACACTTTCAAGAAGTGTTGACGAAGTCCACAGGAGGAAGATTCTTCAAAGGGGCAAAGGATCGAAGTTTGTGGAGGCGGAAAAATCTCCCAAGTCTAGGAAAGAAAGAGCATAGAAACTCAGGAGGAACAACACAGTAATCGTCAGATCTAAGCACAGAGAGTCGACTGTCGTCGGATCTGGAAGAGTCGTGAGGAGTTGAACGGATGACAAGTATACTTCGAGAGGAAGTGTCGATCTATCGACAGCCATCAGATCTGTAGAAGTAGTGCGAACCTTAGCGCTTTGTGTCCAAAGAAGGATTTCAACATTCGACGTTTGGAGAAACAAGAGCGAAGTTCCTTCAAACTCTCGTATTGCAAAATCTTGATGACTGTCAGATCTCACGAAGGACACACATCAATTGGGTGAGAGACTAAGAGATGAGGCATGTGGCAGTCAAGCAACATTTCGCAAAACCATCGACGAGATTATGGCTGTCAATACAGAGAAATATATGTCATATATTTCCCAAGGGAGGTTTTGACATTTCGTGAACCGAGAACCACAAGAGAGGGAGTCTTTGGACCCTCTTGCCAAAAAATACCGAAAATAAGATCGTTAGGATTTGATTTGAGCCGTGGATCAAGGGGAGAATCTGGACCATTGGATCATCCAGAAGAAAAGCCTTTTGGCATTTTGCATACCGGGATTTTGGAGTGGAGGTAGCATTGTTCATGGGTCTATGATCCACGATACGTGAAAGGAACAGGCGTCGGGACTTGGGCCTAGTCAAAGGTCACATAATGAGTAAAGAGAAGAGGGATAGAGCTTAGCTTGAGCCCTAGTCAGACTTCGGGGTTCCGGGAAGTAGAGAGGCGAGACACTCAACTTTGAAAGTCTTGATTCGTGAAAAGAACCTTTTGGGTCACAGCTAACGGTCACGTGAAGGGATATATGAAGGAGCTAACCATCGGTTAAGTCTTTTTGTCATTCAATGTAGAAGAGTCGAGAGTTGGTCCCTCGAGAAGTCCTGAACCGCGAATCACGAAGCACCTTGGAAAACAAGGGTGCGGTCACGTCCCTTGGTCATGTGGAGTGGAGCTCACACTTGGCGTTTGTAAGAGCCAGTTGGGCTTAGAATAGGACCTGTGGATCGGATTTGTAGGGTTCCAGTGAGGACCCGAAAGATTTTTTCCAACTCGAAGTTAGAAAACGATCCAGTGACCGGGAGGTCGTGGACCCCACTGGGGTAGGGAGTTTGCATCAGATTGTCTTAAATGCTCTTAACTATTATTATCACAATCTCTTCTCTCTGTGTGATCTCATATCTCTACACAAACTTACTTCTTTCATTTGTGCGCTCTTTTTCCTACTTCTTTATCTTATGTGACATTTTCTATCTTTTCATTTTTATCTACTAATCTTAACTTATGGGACTCTTCAACTTTCTACTTCTTCCCTGAACCATTTTCTTTCTTTTCCCTATTTTTTTTTCTTTATTTTCTACCTTTTCTTCCTATAGTACACTATGGTACAAGTTCTATGGTACATATCTTGTGCAATTCTCCTAGTGTGTAGAAGGATGTTCATCCCTATATAGTTTCAGTCGAATCCCATTCACTAGTCCTTCCATGACTTTTCCATCCAACTATTCCAACTGGACAACACCTGCTTTTGTCACATATCTGATCATGTATGGCCCTAGCCAGTGCGTCCTGAAATTTTCAAGGTGTTGTAAGAACTTATTGTCATAGAACAGTACTAGATCTCTTGTCTAGAACTTCTTCTACTTGATGTGTCTATCATGCCATGATTTTTCACATGCCTTATGTACTTGTTGATGGAATCCTACAACAAATTGTTCTTCCTCTAATATCATTAATTGTGATATTATTTCTTCTATTGCATCGGAATCCAAACTTGGTACCATAAATTCCATGGGCATGATTGCTTCCTGACCATATGCTAATATAAAAGGTGTCTGACCTATCAACTTCTTGCCAAAGATGATTTTAAGAATGGAAATTTATTTTAAAATGTAGAAAACTTGGCGAATCTTACTAATCCTTCATATGCCAACTATAAATGTTTGGCGATATTTTTTTAAAAATATTCAAATTTCTAAGGATTTTGTATAGTTTTTATAAAATTTTGGCTATTTTTAAGGTAAAATAATTTTATCATATAGAATTTGGGCGAATTATTTTTAAAATAGCGAATCTCATTTTTGGAAAAACCATGGAAAATTAGCCCATGAGCGAAATTTAGCCCCTAAAATCATCCCTGCTTCTTGCAAGTAGTTCTATAATCACATAGCACTATAGGTATCTGTAAGTCTCATTCGTCCCATTCTACATTACATACCTTTGTCAGTGCATTATCTAGTATATTATTGAAGGCCTCCACAATTCCATTTTCTTTAGGGTGATACAAAGTTCTCTTTCGATGTTGAATCTAGAACTCTTTTGTCAATGTTGAATTTTTCTTGTTCAAAAATGAGTCCCCTGATCACTCATAAGTACTTTAGGAAACTCAAATATTGTAACTACGTTCTCAAATAAGAACAACGTAGTTGTCTCCACACTGCAATATGTAACTAGTTCTATCGATGCCCATCTTGTTAAGTAGTTTGTTGCAGTAATTAAGTACCTAGCTCATGATCTCCTCGTTAGTGTATTAATTGGTCCGAAAAACTCCACTGCACATTTATCAAATGCCTGCAAGGTGAATTGCATATTCAAAGGCCTCTCATCCCTTTGTGATGACCTTCCTACTCTCTAATGACCTTCCTACTCGTGACGATGACCTACCATAAATTTCTAAGACCCCCTAAGTCCTTCTCAACATAGTTGATTTGAGGCAATATGCTCTTGCATCAATTTCCTTCAAGCTTTTGGAGACCAAAAATCCTCTCAATGGGGAGGTGTGATCCAAAATAGATCAAACAAGCAAATGGTTGTAAGACTCAATACTTGTAAGAGAAATTAGGAAATCAAAGAAGGTTAGGAAAACTATAGAAAACAATGCTAATGTAAAAGAGAGAAAAGAGAGAATTAAATGAAAAATAAAAATCAAATAGGAGAGAAAAGAGTGGTAAATGGGAAATTAAAGGTCACGCCTACCCCAACTCTCTTTATTTATTTTTTTACTTTCACTTTAAAAGTGTATTTTGGCCAAGCAGATGATGATGGATATAGAACCATGAATGGCATTGTAACTAGAGATTGTTGAAATAGACTGAGCATCCATTTGAAGCTAGTT
Organism: Picea sitchensis; assembly: GCA_010110895.2. Classification (NCBI taxonomy): domain Eukaryota; kingdom Viridiplantae; phylum Streptophyta; class Pinopsida; order Pinales; family Pinaceae; genus Picea; species Picea sitchensis. Next base: position 98,705 of record SNQJ01S0062793.1, read on the forward strand.
TTCTCATTTGGGTTTCGAGGGTAAACAGTATGCCTTTGTGCATGGATTTCTCTGTGTTGTGTTAAATGTTGTGTTATTTTTTTTTAATGATTTCTAATGGGGTTACATGTGTTGTTTAGTCACTAGGGATTCTTTACCAACTTTATTTTTGAGGATTTCCTTCATAGTTATAGTCTCCATAACCAATAAAACTATCCCAACAACTCTTTATTCATCTCCATTCATCCATTTCTAAGATAGGAGATCGATGGACTTCATTCCCTAAACACCTTCAAGAATTGGTTATATTTTATGATTTAAAGATTAAATTCCTTCTCTCAACAAGGAGGGTGGATTTAGTGTTGTGCATGGACTCCACTCTACTATGGCATTGTAAATTCAATTATTCTTGCTCCCATGTTATGTTCTCACTAGTACATATGACCAAATTTGCGATGGTTTTTCGTTGATATTGCCACACTTATTCGTCGCAATTTCCACGAAAGCAGAGTTTTTTTTTTCGTCGGAATAATTTCGTCACTCTATCGACGATCCAGGTGTGCATGGAAACATTGACGAAATTATCTCTCCATGTGTCGCCACCTTCAAGTTCAGTTAACCCTTTGCATCATCACAATTACAACGAAATCAGGTCGCAAGTACAACGAACAACCGTGGCAATTACAACGAAATTTCGTCGCAATTGCGACGAAAATTTATGACAAGTCAAAAAATTATGACGCAGATGTTGTATGTGTGATGAAAAACTGTGGAAACTTGCGATGAATACTCATGGAAATAGCGACGACATTGATTCATCAATACCAAAGTTACGACGAAGATGTTGTATATGCGATGAAAACTTGTGGCAAAATGAAATTTTTTTCTTACGAACTATCGTCGATATTGCGATGATGGCATTAAGTTTAAAAAAACAAATTACACGAGATATGGTATTACCATATTACAATGTAATATGGCATTACCATATTACATTATAATATGGTAATTACAATGTAATATGGTATTACCATATTACATTGTAATATGGTATTACCATATTACATTGAAATATGGCATTACCATATTACATTGTAAGATGGTATTACCATATTACATTGTAATATGGTAATGCCATATTACAATGTAATATGGGATTATCATATTAGATTGTAATATGGTAATGCCATATTAACCCACAATTAATTGCAAGCCAACTAGAAGAAATATGAGCTTGGAAAACAATTATTGTTTTATATGGATTTTGTAGTTAGAGGATGTGAATTTTGTAGGGTAAAATCATGAAGCTGGGTAACACTTTCGTGACAATCGGGTCTCCAAAATTTCTAGCGGCAATTTTTCGGCCGAACAAATATTACTTTTGGCCGAAATATTATTCGGCCGAAAATTTTCACGTCAAATTTAACGGTGCCGTCAAAATTCGTGATGTACAACATTTTTTTGGATGAATTATTTTCACATGGTAAGCATATTTCGGCCGAAAATAATTTTCGGCCGAAGCGTTTCTATTACTAGCAGTTCGTTAAAACTAAGGTTTAAAACCAGAAAGAATATTTCACGACGTGAAAATAAATTGTTCGCGAGGAAGCGCAAATTCTCTCCATCTTGCTAAATAACTTTGGAGTGGCGGACTCTACAAATACTCATAATTTAGCTTTTTAATTGATACCAATATTTTTAAAATTGAATCTGCTTTCATTGGGTATAATTTGTTTTCATTTTTCATTGTTTTATCTACATTTAATTTTATAAAAAATCAGCATAATATTTTTAGGTGAGATTATGATTTGTTGAAATGAAAAAACCGTATCTTTAAAATACACAACGGAAAATTATGGAAAATTATATTCATAATTGTTAAAATGTTCCTGATCAAAGGTATTTTGAGATTTTACTTTTAAGTAGAAATTAAGATGAATGCATGTTGTAGAAAAACATGTGTTTTAAAAATATCTAGCGTTTTCGGCTTGAATTATTCAAAATTCTAGAAATTATAATATTCGTAGTTAAATTCAAATGATAGTCATAATAAAATAGAGTCTCACTATATTGTTCTTGTATATTTTGTTTGTTCAAAACATAGTTTAATAAAAAAAACATTGTTGTAGAAATAAGTAACTCCATTATCATTCATTTCATGTTTAAGAAACATCTTGTTAAAGCAATTGTCAATTTGACATATCAAATAGTGATAAAAAAATTGAAAAATAGTAATTAGAAAACTAACACAATTCTTCTGGTTTGTTTCTTTGTAAAGTGAAATTCTAAATAAAAATGCTTTTATCTTCGGAGTTGAATAACGGCAGAAAATCTGATTTTTTTTGTCATAAAACAACAAAAGTGTAACCCACCTTCATAGTTCCTGCAATATTGACCTAGAAATATAAAATTCGTTGTAAATTGGTTGATCCAAGATAATTTAATTGAACCAAGGTAATTTATGGGGTTATGGTATTTAGGAATGAAATAATATAATATGCACATTAGAAAAGGCAGTATAACCTTTCAATTCATTCTGTTAAACCAAAATGATGAAGCTTTGACATGAAAGAATTGTGATGCATCAATATAAAATCTAATGAAACTTGCAATTTCATTTGAAATCAAAGCAAAATTCACATGATACATAATGGTGAGTGTGATACAAAAGGAGTTGGATAACATAACTTGAGCTTTGTTGGTGCAATCATAATACCCCCAAAATAAGATAAGGAATTGTACATCATAGTTTTGGCATTGAAGTATAATAAATATGATAAATATATACATTCGTTTAGGCATTGAATTATAGGCATTGATGTATCCTGTAACATTTTGAAGTATAGGCATTGAAGTATCCTACAACATTTTGATTAGGTAATCAAGCTGTATGATAAATATATACAAATCCACATGGTCAATTTCCTTTAAGACTATTTGTTTTATTGTCCATAGATCTAAGGTTAAACTCTTATGTACTTGAAGAATATAAGGGATTACCTACATCTAGCTCAAATTTTTGGCAAATGGTTAAAACCTTACAAAACTTGTATATGAATATGCAGATCATCTTTAGTCTTTGAGATGATTGTAGGCTCGAAGGGGGATTAAAGTGTAAATTTCATAAGTTTGTTGTTAAGAAAGGAGATCAAAGAATAAGCTCATGTGGGAAGCTTGAAGCTGTAAATTAGATATACATTTTAGAGTAAACAAAGCTGAAATAATATGGTAGGTTTTATACCATGTTGAAACATGAAAACAAAATGTAATTATCTTCTTCACTCATGTAAAAGGTGCATTTTGAATATCTACATTTATCATGTGTAGTATATATAATACATTCTCAAGATACCTAGATCCACACTCTAGATGATAATGGATGCTCAGTTGAAGAATTCTATCCTTTATTTACAATTGCATGGGTATCCCCAAAGGATATAAAATGGTAATCTAGACATTTTGGATAAGAATAAAGGAATCAAAACTATTTGCTTGGATTGGTCACCATATATGGGAAAATATTCCAAATGTTTATGTGGATCATTTGAAGTTGTCTATGCCATCCCTCATTAGAAGGAGAATTTAATGAAGATACATTGAGTCCCAAAGTTTATGGGGATCATCAACTTGAAAGGGAAAAGGTCTACTCCCTCGTTGAATTCATATATTTTGTAATATGATGTCATATAGGCTTGTGCAAGTGACAAAAATTTCAATTGTATGAATTTGGTGAGTTGAAATTTATGACCCACAAGGAGTAATGGTAAAGCCAAGGGTTCATGAGAATGTTGAAAGGTAGAAATATTTTTAGGTTTGTAAAGTATTTTTTGAATCCATGAAGACACCATCATTAAAAAGGTTGTGATTTATGAAAAGGTTTTAAAATATCTTTCATCACCTATGTATAAGCTATTGGTCAATTTTTCTTCTATGTTCTGAATGATTTGGAAAATAATGTCTCTTAACACCTTGAAGAATTGGAAACTCTCATGAACCTAAAAAAGGTTAGTTATAACGATGACTCATATATTCTTGTAAAAACATAATGTTATTTGATACCTCGATAATTTAGGCATAGTGTATATAAGGAGCTAGTTATCAATTTCCTTCCTTGATAACAATAAGGAGGAATATTACTAATATAATAGGAAGAGACTTGTGGATGTCACTTGCACAATTGTTAGATCATACAAAAGGACAATAATAATGAGGTCCAAAATTTTGGTTACATCATGAATATGTTCAATATCACAGGGTAGACTAATACATACTTTCAATTCCAAGAATGAGCAATGAACAATGCAAAAAACATGTTCATACTCACGTGCATCATAGAGGTTGGCATCTTACACAAGTGAGGTAGGGTTACCAACATGATCTCTTATAGAAAGGATGGAGGATAGATAAAAGGTAAAGATGGGAGGTTGTGGTGTTATGGTAGTTCTAACAAGGCAAGAGAAAGAAGTTGATGACATTGGCATGACATTGGAAAAGGCATGAGTTGACATAAAACAACTAAGAGTGAACATGAGAAAGAAAGAAAACACACTCTAATATAGGGTTATCACAAAGAATAAATGTAACATATGGAAACTTGGAGGTAAGTTGAGTGTAACAAATGACATTCATTGTTCTAGGATTTCTTTAGTCATTAAAGCACCATACACTAGTCAAAGGACATAGCATGAGTCCTATGTGACATATGATAATCTGGAAAGTGTGAGAATAATAGGCATCATAAACTAGTAATATAGAGTCATCAAAAGCACAAAACAACACATGGTAGCCTAGCTTTGAATTTTTAAGGAGAATGAGAGGTGGCATGCATCAGGTATTTTTTATTCAAGTGTAGGAAGTGACATGCATCAACCTAAGTTCAATGCAAGCGTGAGGTGAAAAATACCAATGGTACAGTGGAGAGAGAGAGGGATCAAAGGAAGATATGATGTCACCATTGGGAGGCTCTATTTGAAAGAATGGAATGTGACCATTAAGGAAATCTTTGAAAGCTGACCAAAGTGATAGTTGTTCCTAACTAGGTAGAGTTTATCTCAAGTAGGTCTTTCTTGAGATAATGACCTATAAAGGAGCCATCGATATTATGACCAAATATAAATGGAGAGAAAAAGAGGGTGTAAGGAAGAAAAAATAAGGAGGAGGCAATACTTTCCCAAGCATTTGAAGGACTAAGGAAAGATAAAAGAGTATGTAGGAGGCATGGAACACTAGGAGAGGAAGACAAGGAGAGAACTAGGTAAAATTGGGTGATGCAATTGAGAGTGGCTAGGTGATAATGGGAAGTCTAGATAGCCCAAAAACTCAATAGGAAAATGGACTCTTATAAATCATTTCATTGTTGTTCATATTATATGTTCAAGAGTAAATTAGAGTAATCAAGGTGAGATACATAGCATTCAACAATCTCTTTAAAAATCCCTATGATGAGGGTGACTCCCACAATGTTTATTAATGAGAAGATGAGTTTTATCCTATTGTACAAAGCCCCAATGATAAGGAGGGTGAGGAGTGATGGAAAATGTGATTATTTTGGTTACAATTGTCAAGGATTATAGTGGAAGGTTGGTCTTTGATCTAACAATTGTGAGAGTAAAAAGGAGACTTAGAGAGGGAATAAATTTCATTAAGTCATTATGAGTAATGAGGGATCTTTTCAATAGAGTTTTAATAGGGACTATTTTTTTTGTTGGGGAAAAGTGTCAAATATTGGTGTACCCTAGGATCATCAAGGGATTTCTCATCTATGTACAAGGATTTGGATGTAAATTATTATTATAAGAATAAGTATTTTTTAGTAGAAATTGTCCTTTGGAGCCTTAAAATACTTGCACTAACATGTGGGATGAGAGGAGGGTCTAGGTGTGGGATTAGCTTCATGCATTTGTTTAATAGGAACTAGTATTTGGACAGGGATGTTAACAATAAGGTTGATTATGGAAATGAATGAAGTGAGGATCTTTTCTAATTTGTTTTCCACAATGAGGATATGGATAAAGATTTTGTATATGGGGTTCTCTAAAATAGTTATACTTCTTTATAAAAAACTACAAGTAAACCAAAATTATGTTTAAAATATCTACAATTAAACCAAAACACCACATAGGAACTTGGCATATATATCAATATCCTACATATTCATGAGGATTGTGAACTTTTACTAGTATAAAACCTACTTTAAAAACATGTCAAAAACCTTACCTTTCATTGTCCTTTCACCAAATACATTAGCCCATACAAGCTTGATAAGAGTTGTCAGCGAGATGCATTTCGATCACCAATACCTTCATGAATCATAAAAACAAATTTTATACTGAGTAAATAATTTATAATAAGAAAATAAGCATGCATTTAGTTATGTAAAATGCTCTAGAAAAAGAGATAAGTTGTCGCATACTGTAATAAGGCTTCTCTTTGTTTAGAGGAATGGTTATTCTCTACTAAATGAGGCCAACCATGTGAAGGTGGAGGCTCATGGCCCCCCTCACATAGCTCTCAATTTACCATACAACAAATGATTTTCTATATATAGAAAACATATATACGATGTCCTGCTTAGGATAGTCATCATTATATGAACATATAAGCTTGTGATAAAGATCCAAAAAGCGGTCATGGTTATACATCTAAATATAAACATCGATAAAGATCCAAAAATAGGTCATGAATTTATACATCTAATTTTTCTTTGATTTACGTTTTTTTACATTCATAAAACTAACAATTGGGATATCATCATCATCCAAGGACATTGTATTTCGTGTGCCCTGTCCTTCTATTGTTTGTGTGCGCTCAGGTACCATACTTCTGGTACATCACTGAGAAGGGTTAGCTGGCATCTATTCAAGGATGTGAACTAGAACAACGAAAATGATAATATCAATATGTTGAAATATAATTGAAATAACTAATTCATTGTTTTGATTAACATTACAGTATTGCTCTTTACCTGTCTCTATAGCTAGGACAATTGGTGCGTTAATTTACTGTTCACTTGGTTGCTCTCGCATTTCACCCTCCTGAGCTACATGCTCTTCAATTTTGAGAAGATAATATGTAAGTATAAGTCAGGAAATAAATATCTGTAACGACCCTCCTCGGCACGAATACAACTCTGATAACAGGTGCAAAATTTATTTTTTTTGTTTTAAAAGTGTGTGCGTGCATGTAGAAAGGAAACAGACATACATGACTCTACGCCGCCACCCTACGACTAACAAGACGCAAGAAAGGAAAACACAACAAGACTAAATAAGACTCACCACCAAGCAACTGGGTGCATTTAATGATGATCAATCATCGTCATCTCTAGGCTAGACAACAACACACATCAACAAGTTTTATTAGTGCATCAGAGGCTAGTTACTTGTTCGATAAGTATCAACATCTTTCGTGGCACATAAACCCCAAATACTTAATTAAGCACACATCATCAATTGAATGGCGCAAGAGCTAAACTTTAACATAATCAACGCCAACAAGTGAAGGGTGCGAGAATAATCTCAACTTATTCACGACGTAAGGGAGTTAATCTACTTAGTTAGTCGTACATCAGCATTAAAATCAAGGAGCAAGTAATATAACCACATTAATTTCAAGGCGTAAGAGAACCATTAGGTTTACTCCAAGGCACCATAGGAAACAAGTCGAGGCCCATCATACCATTGCCTGAATAGCATTAATAATGACACGCAAGTAATCTAAGTATTTAATTGATCACCCACCTTGGTTTAACACCCCTTCATTTGAGGCGCATGAGTAACATCAATTAATTTATTGCGAAAAGATATCTAAAGTCAAGCAACTATTCACTACCATAAAGTCTAACACTACCAGTGATAAATCACCACTAAATTTAAGTTAAACAATAAACCCCAAAATCCAACAATTCCCAATCATATTAACTAACCCAATTGATATTGAAATGAAAGTATTAATTCGATGCTCAACTTATATTAAGACATTCATAAAATTGTAATAGATAGATATCCAAGTATAGAAGAAAAACACTTTTTGAATACAACCCTTACCCAGTTATGTTGCCACGATACCCAATATTTATTTAAACCCAACCGACTGATATTAGAAAAATCCATATAACACACATAACAAATCCATAAACATAACTACATATGACATATATAACAATTCCATTTACGAGGAAATTCAATTTACTACATATACCACCATATAACAAATCCATAAACATCACTCTACATATAATATATATAACATATCTATTTATGGGGAAACACAATTTTAAATAGCAACTACATAACATATATGACAAGTTATTTATAGATTCAGAAATATAATTTAAACAACAGCCATGTTCAGATTTATAACAAATAACAAATCCATTAAGAAATGCAACAATGCAAATTAAAATCGCAAACTACATAATATATATCACAAATTTATTTATAGATTCGGAAATACAATTTAAACAACAGAAGGGTTCAGATTTATAACAAATAATAAATCCATTAAGAAATCCAATAACATATTAACTCCATACACAATTTAGATTAACATTCATCTACTTAGATCAGAACGACATCAAAATGTATTAAAAACAAAACTCAATCATGCAATGGATTTTTATATATATATATATTTTCAATAAAGGAGTCGCATCTAAATTCGAACCAAGGTGGATCTATGGGGCGCTCAGAACCCGACGCTGCCTTCGGCAATTTAACCCTGTTAAACAAAAACCAAGGGAGGCAGCAGCTCGCGCACATGTATGGTTTCTACTCCCAACAGAAAGGTGAACAGGTGGAGGGAAATCTGACCAAACCGCAGGACACCCAGGCGTAATTAATTTCCTGTCCAAGCATCCAGACGCACGGGGTACAGATGTCAGAAGCTTAAGGTTCAGAAGGAGATTCCAGAAATGACAATAAAGGCCAATTCCTAAACTATGACATCCTCCCAAAATAGGCATTAAAGACTCCTGCTATTCCACTGTCTTATCAACCGTTCATCACTATCATTTAAAGGAAAAGGAAAACGTGAAACCCACTCTGTAATGATTACAGTATCAATAAGGCGTAAAACTGCTGAGTAAAGGCCTGAGGGCTGTCAGCCTAAACTTATTCATCGTGGTCAGGGAAGGGCCTTAATATTGGTGTCATAAAATATATATTTTTTTTTTCTTTCACGTAAACGTAACTTATCTGTCGGACTGGGTTTAGGAATTGTTGTAGCTTGTCTCAGGATAAGGATGGACCTCAAGGCCACACCTCGACTCGGTTTGTTGGGTCAAAACAAGTATACAGAGGAAAGTAGCCGAGATACTGGATACAGAAATCAAAAGAAGGGCATGGATTTCGACCCACTTAATTTTAGTTATGATTCTGGTAAGGCTAGGGCCAAAACTTTAGCTTTCTTGTTGGTCTCTTGTATCGGATTAAGTCTTAGAAGAAAGCAGGCTTTCGAAATTGCATGCGGAATACACGAGTAGCTTGATGAAATTCTTTTTAGTGTTAGCGCAGGTAGTTAAGGAGGTAGGGACATTTTTATTTAAGAACGAAAGATGGTCAAGGTTTATTTTAGACAATTTTTAATTCGTATCATTAGCTTAGGGAAAACGTCGTCAGGAAAAAAAACGCATAAAACAAACAGTATAAATCGTGTTCCATTAATGGGATTAGAAAGGCTAAAAGGAATAGGAAGCAAGTTAGTCGTAGAGAGACAGCCGGATCGAAGACCTTTAACAGTCAGACTTCAGAAAAAGAATCAGACAGATATTTATTAGACTTGAAAGGGAAAAAGCGAAGCGCACTCAACATTACCTGATGCTGGGTGTAAATACTCGCCTGTTCTAAGGTAAAATCGTTGTGCAAGCAACAAGAGACAATCCAAAAGAAAACTATGACCTCACTGTTCAGGTAAATAAGAGATAATCCCCAAAAATAAATAAGAAATCATTGGGAATACATTTGCTAAGGTTTTTTCTGCCAACCCAAGGAAAATATCCCAGGCGTGCTTAAAGAAAGATAAAAAGGGCAATTTACAGACCCTAAACTAATTCATTCCACAAAATAATTAAAACAAAACACAGGGATCCAGAAATACCAAAAGCATTACAAACAACAATTAGATACAAGCCTACAGCCTACTGCAGTCCATTCTACAAATAGAAAAGCATAGCGTAGCCTTATAGT
>SNQJ01S0062794.1:2714-32368 GCA_010110895.2 Picea sitchensis
TGCCCCTGCACATCGCCATTTTTGGTCATTCGCCACCTCACATCTCGGACAGCATTGCTGCAAATCTGAGTGGTATCGCAGACTGGTACGTAGAAGCAGAGTTTTCCTATTTCAGAGTGTTCGGAGTTGTTGTTCACCCTCTTGCGCTACCACTGTTCATCCCCGACAAGCTGGCCTGTCGCGAGATTTCCCGACAAATAGTGATTGGCGGGGTGAGTAAAGAGCTCAAAGCATATTCGAAGAAGATATGGCCGTTTTTCCCCATTCGGCTAAATTCTTATTCTTTATTGGATTTCGGGCATGCCAAAGCCGAGGCTGTAGCCCTAGAGGACCTGAGTTTGGTCTCCATTGAGTATAAAAAACATGACCCTCAGAAAATTGTAAGCAACCATTTAGCTAATTGTGGGCTGAAGAGGTTTGAACACGAGTGTTCACCCTCGGATGATATTTTTCGAGGGGCAAGATCTTATGGGGAAGTGCTAGTTCGGATCCAATCTTTAGCACCCGAAGACATGGCCTCTGTATTAAAATTTCAGGAAAACAGAGCAAATGACCAGGGCGTTTATTCGATTGCTTCGCTGGAGCCACAGTATATGTATGTGGCAATGATGACATGCCGACTATTTGGAAAGGAGGATACATCGCATTTCTATATTGCGTGGGTACCTCTCATATTTCAAGTAGCAGAAGGTTGCTCATTTAATTGGGCAAATATACTCTCGGACAATTTGTTCAATCGAGTCACAGAGTATCGGGAGCAGAAGGCAAGTGGGAGACCATCCTCTTTTTTCATGTCCGTATACATTATGGACGCGGTATGTTCTATGACACCATTCCCTTTGATGAACTGGGCTTGGAATCCACTCCAAGAAAATCCTGTGCAAGAGTATCATGACAAACTGTGGGAAAATAAAGCAGACAAATTCATTTACGAAATTTTCAACTGGGTGATGGTGCCCCTGCACATCGCCATTTTTGGTCACCCGCCACCTCGCATCTCGGATAACATTGTTGTAAATCTGAGTGGTATAGAGGACTAGTACATGGAGGCAGAGTTGTCCTATTTCAGAGTGTTCAGAGCTACTGTTTCCCCGCTTGCATTACCATTGTTCATCCCCGACAAGCTGGCTTGTCGCGAGATCGCCCGACAAACAGTGATTGGCGGGTTGAGTAAAGAACTCAAAGCATATTCAAAGAAGGTGTGGTCGTTTTTTCCCGTTTGGCTAAATTCTTATTCTTTATTGGATTTTGGGCACGCCAAAGCTGAGGCTGTAGCCCTGGAAGACCTGAGTTTGGTCTCCATTGAGTATAAAAAACATGATCCCCAGAAAATTGTGAGCAACCATTTAGCTAATTGTGGGCTAAAGAGGTTTGAACATGAGTTTTCACCCCCGGATGACATTTTTCGAGGGGCGAGGTCTTACGAGGAAGTGCTAGCTCAAATCCGATCTTTCACACATGAAAACACGGCCTCTGTATTGAGATTCCAGGAACACAGACGAATATGTCTTCCTGCGGTGCTGCGAGGAGGGAGCCCGGGCATTTCTAAGACGGAACCGAAGGATGATGAAGGCCCCAAAGATGCAACTTTTGGTTCAGGAAAAAGCCAGAATGAGGGGGAGAAAACAAGGAAGCCCGAAGTAGAGGCACAAAATCTAGACCCGCCAGAGACCCAGAATCCATAAACTAAGACGAACACCCCTGAACCTCCGAAGAAGCAGGACCCGGTCGTCACTCTAGGAAAGGCATCGAAACAAATCCGGGAACCAATGACTTTTGTTAACCCCTTGCAATCGACGCAAGGAAATATAGAAGAAGGATGGATTTTAAATGAGGAACTGAGGCCTATCATAGCAGAATAACTTCCTCCAAACGAGTTCTTCTTTGACAAAAAGAGGAAAGCGGTGGTGAAAAGAGAATTCTACCAGGAGGGAGAATCGACCGCTAAAAAATTCAAGGTTATGACCGATGGAAAGAACAAAAAGAATGAACAATTCGCCACGGAGATCGCAGGAACGCTAGGAGCGTATGCTTCGGTGAATCATTTTTCGGTTGGATTGTTGAAAAACCATCTCAAAAGAAAAAATCGCCTGATCAAGACTCTCAAAGCCCGAGTAGCTTCGGCCACAGAAAATGCTAAAGGTCAGGTAAGAAGGGAAATAGAACTGGCCCGACCAGCTGATAGAAATGAAATAGAAGTGCTCAAAGCCAAGCTGGAGCAAGCACATCTAGTGATCCGAGATGGTTGGATATAGGCGGGTCAACAGAGGACTATGATCGAAGAGCTGCAGGCTCAGGTAGAGGTCGCTGAAAGTAGGGTGATCGATGTCGAGGGGTTTAAATCCCGAGCGATCGAGATTCAGAGCAGGATCTCTTCTGCACAACAGAGTTTGCTAGCCAAAGTGGGAGTGATTCGAGAGGATTGCCTGTTGATGCATCGGATTTCCGAGAACCTGACTGTCAGAGAAAGGAATGCAGAAGCAGCTCGGGTCACCTTTCAGGAGGCGGTGATAGCCACGAACAATAGAGTTTCGGCAGGTTCTCCCGGACTCACCATCTCAGAACAAACTAGAGGTAACATTCTGTTGAAGGATTGGGAGCATAACATTTCCCTAGGAAAGGAACAGGCCCAAAAAGTAACCAATTCATTAGAAGAAGCCTTCAATGCTATAGATGGTGAGTTGTTGGGTATGGACAGTGGAGGTGACACAGAAACATTAATGCAAATGAATGTAGAACAAATCGCGCTCGATCTGAAAGACAAGGATGAGAGATATTCGGCCGATATCTCTCAGATGGACAGGGTGGACATGGCTCAAGTTGACAAGCGCTTAATCCAACCTAGCGCACAACTAAGTGCCCTCGACATTGTCGATGCACAAATGGGGGACAAGTTGCAGCAGTTAGCCCGAGAATGTTACTTCGCTAAGGCCATCTGTCAAGCGAAACATTCGCAGCTCGTATCTCAGTTTGTGGAAAAATGTATCGCCTGCACCGAATCCATGCAAAGACGAGCACCTGGCATCAATTGAAAATAGAGTAGGAGAAAAGGAGCGATTGTGCTCCTCTCGGTTGTAACCAAATTTGTCAAACCATTGAGATTCTAACTGATTTGTAAAATTGTATAAATATATCATAGAAAGAAATAAACAAGGCTGGACCTTTTTTGTGTCGATTGTAATAGAGTTTTTGAATTCGGGAAGTTAATATAAGCAAATTTGGAGATTCTCGATTCTGTCAAGACTGTGTTACAAGTTTGTTTCTTCGTGTTTCATGTTTCATTTCATTCCATTATTCATAATTGATGTGCTTCATTATACTTTAGTATGACCACTACTATAACGAAAGGATTTCGGTTTTCTGTAAATTGTTTATTGTCTTTCCTCTTCACCAGCTATCAGCGGGTGTAAGACCAATCTGCACTTTCAGAATTCTATATATATTCTTTGCTATGTTAGTTATTTCCTTACTAATTTCCTCTTCTGTTTATTTGTGAGTTTTCTCTTTAACATGAACCTTGCATTATATGCAGCTAAATGTATTTCTCTCATCTCACACCTTTTATTAAAATATAATACAGTTACGGGAAAGAGCCTTCAATTTGCATTTCAATTTTGTTCCTAAAACGTAAACTTCTCTTTTATTCGACCAAATTGAGACAGCATTTAATCTCTCTTTAAATCCTTTCATACTCTTACTGTTCCTCCATGATTGTATTTATAGTGACACAGCCTAATATTGAACCCGGACTATCGAACCAAACGCATATTGACTTAAACCTTTTTGACATAATCCTTAAAACTGTTAATAACCGAGATGAACTTGAACGTTCATGGGTAGCCATTGAACAAGATATAACTACTCAGGAACAGTTGGAAGCTAGACAACTCCAACGTAGGAATCTTCCCTAGTTTCCTTTACCGAAGGTTGACGTTACCCTCTTACCCATCTTTCACCTACTTTCGGATGCCTTGACACTGTACTTTTAAGCCTTAAGTATAGACTCAGGAACAACACCTGTCAAAATAAAAATAACTTGTATCCATTTTTCTTTAATATTAAGAAGAGTATCAATATCCTCAATCTCTTTTTCTTCATTTTATTAATCAAACAAAGGTTCCTTCATTAGAATTTCCTCTTCCAAGTTGCTAAAATATGTATCATAAAACTCAAAATCTTGAAAAGGAGTATAGCATATCAAACCCTTGCTTTCATGTGGTTGAGAACTGAAGGAAACTTCAATTTTTTTGTCATCAAGGTTCTATTCATATATTTTCCTTTCAAAAGTATCTTTATCTTGAATGGAAAATGAATATATTCTTCATCATCATTTTCTTCTTGAGGATTTGCAACAAAATATTCAATGAAATCATCATCTTCAATAGAACAACAAGGTGCCTCTTTGTTGGCACAGGGGCAGACCCAAGGTTCAACGCTCAAGAGCGCACCAACAAATCCCTAATTAAGGTCCCTTTCGACAACACCTGCGAAGCAGATGAAGTCTCACTCGAGGTAGAGGAAAGGGTAGTTGCATGACTTAGATGTCTGTAACCTTAGCTGGGACACCGATCTGTGATTATCTTTCCTACAACACACTTAACATCAGTTATTCCTTAACATACATTCATTAATATACTTCGCAGAAGGCACAAAGAATTGCAGTAAATACTTATACTAATAATGATTCAGTACTTATCCACTGAAATATAGGTTAGTTTCAATAGATCAAGCACTAAGTATCTCATATATCAGATCTAATGTTCATTCATTCATCAACAACACAAAGAATAACTAGTTCTACTTAATCACATCAAGAACTTAGCCAAGAAAGAGATAAATACATAAGAGCGAAGCACAAACCACTATACACACAGTTACCATGGTTCACTCCCACCCTGGGGCTACATCCACAAAGTCTTCTTTATATTATCTTGGTCAAGCAGTTACAACACAGAGCTCTAATGACCCTTAATTTGCACAGGATAGAAGATCTATGTAGCTCGCTAGATCCTTCTTCCTTTCTCTTCAACATCAGACTATAACAACTTGCACTTAGCTCTCTGATATCATGCACGGAGAACTCTAAGATACATCCGATCACATAGATCCAATTACTAGCACTAAGATTTCATTCATACAACACATAGATGTACTACATTACTATCTCCCCCTTATATTACTATCTACATTGCCTATTTATAGATTACAAAATGGGCCTAAACATGGGTAAACCCACGGGCCAACATCCCTTTCCCATTACTCTAACCCAAAACCCTAAAATGGACCCCAAAATAGGTCTTGCTTCCTTATTTTCTGCTTCGCGGTGTGCTCCTTCCTTGGTAAGTTGTCGCAGTCCCAAAAGTTGTAAAGTATGACCAAGTAATATTCAAAACTTGGTCAAGGGCCAATAGGCCCCCAACACTCACCTGTGACTCATCTCGAGTCACTCAGGTCTGACAAATTCCACTTCGAACGCATTGAGCTTGGCTCGAGCGGCTTCAACCTACTATAGTGAGACAACCTCTTGTTCAGTAAATTCTTGGATTATTGTGTCATTGAGCAGTCCTTCCAGGCACTGCTCTACAGTGATAACACCCTATTCGAGTTTATCTCCCTGGCTTTCAAGTTCGACGAACATTTGGAATGCCTTCTCTTGGAGTGGTTGCAGTCATTAAGAGACATCCATTACTTTACTTTGCAGCATGTGTACTTGTTGTTGGGCATTGCGTTGCTCTACAAACCTCTTCATTCTTTTGACTGGGGTCACGGACTTCAACTACGCTTGTAGCACATCTGCATTCTGCTTTGCTTCGTGGAGTTGTGCCTCCAATGTTTGCAATTCTGGATTCTCTGCGAGGGTTTCATAGGTCTTGAAACTTCTGGTGCTTAGCTACCTACATTCTGAAGCCAAAGTTTTTAATCGATCGACTGCGCTTCCAGCAGTGGCCTCTCTTAGATCTCTTATCTCTTGGGGTGTCTCAGGCACGGTGTAGAGCTCCATATCTGTGATGTGATATTGAAGTTGTTGGATTACTGCTTCCAGTTGGGTCACCTTCTTTGCAAGACGATCTTCCATATTCACTTCTATGATCGTCACAGAGCGCAGTGCCTTGTGAAATCTTTCTTGTGTTTCAAGTTGCTCTGCTAGCAACTGGTCCTTTGTCTGCTGTAACTGGGATTTTTCCTCCTCCCATTTCACTTGTAAGTCAAGATGCTCCTATTTTTCCTTTCTCTGTTGCTCTTCATGTGTGCTCTATGCTTGCGCAAAAGCCTGGGTGGCTTTCGCTATGTCTTCTTGAGATCGTTGAAGGTGAGATTTGACTTTCTCGGCGATCTGGAATAATTGTGTGGGCTCATCTCCTGTTCCTAATATTTCCATTGTTAATGGGGCCATAGAAACTACTTGGTTGGACTGAAGTGCCTACTATGCTTCTTTGAATTCGCCCATGATCTGACGGAATAATTCCTCCTACTTTTCTTCTTTCTTTTTCATGAGCTCTAATGAAACATCATTCAACGCGAAAATTAAGAAGTCAAAATCATCCAGGGTAAGCGTGGTCTGGGTGGTCTTAATTTTCTTTCTGGATGAGGGCCTCGATGGGGTAATATTTATTTTCTTAGAGGGATATGCCTCATCCCTAGGCGGGGTAACCTCACCTTTTTTCTGTTCAACTTTTGTGCCCCCTAGTTCCTCATCATCACCTCCCTTCACACGTGAGAGCGAAGCAGTCTTCGTGGATGTGTTGTGGATATCTTGAACTTCCACATCCTTCTTAGTCTTGTGCAGTCCTGGTGTATCCATCATAGCTTCAGGGCTATCTACGTTGAACATGTCTGTGGGGTCTATTGCAACAAGGAGGTCTTCTGACCATCCCTTGGTAATATCCTCCAAGTCATCTTTTGTCAGCTTGTAATATGACTGGAGTTGTTGTTTTTGCTCATCTACGCGCACTGTGATGTAGGTGAGGCGACGATCTACGTTGAATTTCATGAAAAGTTGAAACCTATGAAGAGTGTTGGGTGTAATGAACGGTGTAGACTGAATGGCATTCCTAAATTGAGTGTAGTACGCATGGAAGATGGCATTGGACAGCCATTGTTTGTTCATGTTGCTGGAGTACCACAGCGTATAGAAATTCAAGACCAGGGGTTTGAAGGGTTCAATTTCTGGAAACATGGCTCCCTCGGGCAGTTCCCACGTGATGAAGGCGATGAGTATGAGAAACCAACTAAAGTGGAACTCATACCCTTGGTCCTGCGTTTGTCTACAGTCAAGCTCTAGCTGATTTATAAGGTATTTTTCCCAGTTCGTTTGGATTCCCTCCACGCACTTCCCTGCGAGGTCAACTACAAATCCGCTCACCTATGCAAATCTATTTTTTCGGACTAACTTTCCTGTGATCAACTGGCAACCAAAGCGTAGTGTTTCATTCTCAACGGAGGCTACCTTGTAACCTCACGTGTCTTTCTCCAAATCTCCATATGTGTCTTTTATTCATTGAGCAAGATCATGATCTGCGATCTTTCTAGGGTGAAAGTCATGCAGGTCAGGACCCTGCATGCTTAGCCCAGTGATCCGATTGATCAGAATCGAATCCACGGTGATGCGTTGGTCCAACCATAGGTATACTCTATGGTATCAGGACAACAATAGTCGAAGACAGGCATTTACTTCCTAATGCCTCCCGAAATGTGGAATCTTCATTACGTTGAGGAGGGTTGATTGCGCAAGGTTATGGGTCCATTGTTGCTGTACAATATTGGGGTTCTTTCCTTTTGTAATAGTGAAATACTTCTGTGGGGCTAGCATACTGTATACGTTATGATCGCCAAGGTTAAAATCACTAAATTTCAGCATGGTGAGATTCTCCTAGTCAACATGAACTGCGCGCACCCCTTTCGGGAGGTATGCAGTGACTACAACATAGTTGAAGTCTCTAGGTACAGAGTATCGATTCACTGGTACACATAGTGGTGGGATATATTTTATTCAAGATGCTTGGGATCATCTTCACAGTGGCGAAGTCATTTCCTAGCTTAGATCGTCTTTTTGAAGGTGGTCGGGATGGTCCTGCTCAAGCAGTGGAGGGGGAAGTTGGTAGTACACCCGAAGATGATGCCTGTACACATGTAGAAATTTATTGTTCTAACATGACTCTCTCCATCATCAAATCAATTAGAAATTCTTCAACAATTTTCTCCGTAGTGTTGAGATCGTTCGACATACAAACTTGGGTCAGCTGGCTCAGGTGCAAAAGGAATTTAGAGATGACAGTGAATAGTAAGGCAATGATCTCAGGGTAAGTAAATCTCAGGTTTTGTGCTCAGATTCTCAGTTAGAAAAAAGTATTCTCGGTGCGTGGCGCGACAGGTTAAGTAGGCAATCTCAGCAACGGTTTGCTTGCAAAGGACATGGGGCCTTCATTAACTCCATTCTATCTATTCTGGTGCTATCCAATGGTCTAGTGGTAACCCATAACTTCTTTTTGATCCGTTCGAAGTGGTGATCGAATGGGTATATAGGTTCCAATGACTATATTGCTTCATCATGGTGAAGTAATCTATGTCATTGTTTTCATATCTCGGCGAAGCTCCAATTCTGCAATTCTTCTTGCTGCGAAGTGTCCTCTAGAACCTCTTGTAACCTTACAGTATTAGCCCTTTTATTTCTTAACTTCCTAGCCTTATTCCCAGTGATTTTCGTCTCAGTAATGATTTTACCATTCTAATGTTTATCTTCAGTGGTCTTAGTTACTTTGCGTTGTGGAAAATATTTCTTAGGGTTCCTTGATAATGCTTCTTTTGTATCAAAAATAGGTAACTCGATCTTCTGCGGATCCTCAGGTGTTCTCTTAGCTTCAACATCAGAGGAACTAACATTAAATATCTGCAATCTGCTCCTCTATTCTTCAATCAAGTGCGTGATCCTTCTAGTCATAAAGTCTTTTAACTCTTGCTTCTTTTGTTCCAGAACTTTCTCTTCTTCTCTACATCTATCTTGTTCTCTAGCAATCCAGGGTTTTCCTATGAGCATGGTAAATGGGGCATTGTATTCAAGAAAATTAATGATCTCAAAGTCTTCCTCTGTCAAAGTTCCATTAACAGTCATAGGTATCCGGGTGATCCTTTCACATAGGTTTACTAGATTTCCTCTGAAGAAACTTGTTCCTCCCAGGAAAGGGATCATGGCATGCTTTCCTATAGCTTCCCAAGTTCTTTCTGGCATAATGTTCACTTGTGA
The DNA here is from genome assembly GCA_010110895.2 of Picea sitchensis. NCBI lineage: Eukaryota > Viridiplantae > Streptophyta > Pinopsida > Pinales > Pinaceae > Picea > Picea sitchensis. The sequence continues at coordinate 11,956 of SNQJ01S0062794.1, forward strand.
TTCTTCATCAAGAGTACATTCAATGTCAAAGTCCCCTATTCTTGCTTCGATTTTCTCCTTTTCTTTGAAGATCTCTGATATCCTAACATGTCAATGGTCATTCAAGGTATATTTCATCTGTAGCAATATCTTTTCTGATTATTTCTAGGTTTCTGCTATAATCTTGGTCTCTTGATCTCCCTCAGGGTTTTCTTGTTCCATATTCATCTTCTCAAGCCTAACAATCATTCTAGGGAAATCCAATACTTCATGGCCCATAGCATTAAAACAGAGGCAACTAGGTCCTCTCCCAAGGCATTCTTTAGCAAGATGTCACGGTTGTCTGCAACTATAAGAGAGGGTTAATCCTCTCATCTGTTTAGATTTTCCCCAACTCCTTCTGTACTGCGCACCAGGATCACAGTGGCTAGCCTGCAAATTTTTTTTTCTAGGATCCTGCATCCACTTGTTAGTCTAGACATTCTTTCGATGCATAGGTATAACATATCTATCATTATACTTATCAGATCTATTCATATCAAACTTTCTTTCATCTATTAATGCCCTAGTTTTGAAGTTAGGACAAAATCTATCAAACATACCTAGATCCATGCTTTAGAAACAATTTTTTTTTACTTATCTTACTTCTGCAAAGAACAAAGCTTCTAGATATAAGAATTTTAACTATTATTACCTTTACCAAAGCACATAGCTTATAGATCTTACCTTTCTCTTGCAGATCTGACATCTTTCTTCACAGATCTGACTTCTTTTCTTCAGATCTGACCTCTTTTCTTCAGATCTGGCCTCTTTTCTTCAAATTTGACCTCTTTCTTCGCAGATCTGACTTATTTTCTTGGCACAAAGCTTCACAGGGCAAACGAAACACTGTGTACTAGAGCAACAGATATACGCATAGATCTTATTTTGCACAAGTCTTCTTCTTCTTCAGTTCCCAGCAATCACAGTTCCAGGTCTCGACAACAAAACCATTTGTTGGCACAGGGGAAAACCCAGGGTTCAATGCTCAAGAGCACACCAACAAATCCCTAACTACCGACCCTTTCAGCAACACCTGCAAAGCAGATGAAGTCTCACCCAAGGTAGAGGTAGGGGTGGTTGTAGGACTCAGATGTCTGCAACCTTAGTTGGGACACATATCTGTGATTATCTTTCTTACAACGCACTTAGCATCAGTTATTCCTTAACATACATTCATTAATATACTTCACAGAAGGCACAAATAATCGCAGTGAATACTTATACTAAGAATGATTCAATACTTATCCACATAAATATATGTTAGTTTCAACAAATCAAGCACTAAGCATCTCATATATCATATCTAATGTTCATTCATTCATCAACAACACAGAGCATAAATAGATCTACGTAATCACATCAAGCACTTAGCCAAGAAAGAGATAAATACATAAGAGGGAAGCACAAACCACTATACACATAGTTACTGTGGTTCAGCCCCACCCTGGGGCTACGTCAACCAAGTCTTCTTTATATTATCTTGGTCAAGCAGTTATAGCATAGAGCTCTAATGACCCTTACTTTGCACAGGACATAAGATCTGTGCCTCTTGCTAGATCCTTCTTCCTTTCTCTTCAGCATCAGACTATAACAACCTGCACTTAGCTCTCCAATATCATGCACAAAGAACGATAAGATACATTCGATCACACAGATCCAATTACTAGCACTAAGCTTTTGTACATAGATGTACTACATTACTATCTCCCCCTTATCTTACTATGTACATTTCCTATTTATAGATTACAAAATGGACCTAAATGTGGGTAAACCCACGGGCCGACATCCCTTTCCCATTACATTAACCCAAAACCCTAAAATGGACCCTAAAATAGGTCTTGCTTCCTTATTTTCTGCTTCGCGTTGTGCTCCTTCCTTGGTAAGCTGTCGCAGTCCCAAAAGTGGTCAAGTATGACCAAGTACTCTTCAAAACTTGGTCAAGGGCCAACACTCTTCATAATTTTATGCAACAAGATCATCTATGTTAATCACATCATAACTTTCCTTGACATATATTACTTGGGGTACATATTCCTCATCCTTTTCCAATTATGAAATTTTGTGCAACAAAGGCTCAAGGGAGGGAAGAGAGGGATGAGCCTCTTCATGCAAATAACCATCAAGATTTAGCAAAGAAGGATGGAAATATTTAGATACAATATAATTACGTAGAAAAATGTTTGATTCATTTGTTTCTTCTATTTCCAAAAGAATATGACTTGAGGGATATTAACATTCCATCATTATGTTATTTATCTTATCCCCTACTCTTCTTACAAAATCAAGAAAGAGATAAAAATACTCAACTTCTTCATAACCATATATCAATTTCTTTTCAAACATTTTCATTAAACATGGAAATGATTTTATCTCTTTAGCATTCAAGATGGAATACCAATCCCATGCGTATTTCCCTTGCATTGAATGTGCAAATAATTTCATCAAGGTTCATTCATAAGCAATTTTATTCTCTACAACATGATCCATGAAATATGTGAGGTGTCTCAAAGGCAACCATGGATTCCATTAAACATTGTGGCATAAGTAGTCCATGCATCAAAATGGAGCTCACCTAGACACATTGGAACACCTGCAAAATCTAAAGGAGAAAACAAATCTTCCCAAAAAATTCCTTTGTTAGAGGCCATATTTGAAAAATACAAGGTGATGATTTATTAATATCAATGAATTCCATACAAATCATAAAATACCAAATATGTAGAGTCACCAATGATATAACTTGAGAATTATGAGAATTTGGGTTCATATATAGCTTACCAATGTTTTGAATCAATCCCAAGTTACCTTTCAATCTTTATTTACTGGAATTACCTCTTGCAATGTACCTCTTTACATTTTCTTTGAGTGGAGTTTCCATATGAGAAAATCAAGGTTAGCATTCAAAACAATCTCATCAAGATACAAATGCAAGAAAACTTACCCACAATCCTATTGTGGATAATGTCATATCTAGAAATAAACCAATAAGGATGTCCCCAACAACAATGCCAAAAAATGTTACGACCCAAACTCACATCCTTTGTAGAGGTTCTAATGGGGATAAGTACAACATGGGAAACACATCACTCTCACCTTAGAACACTTTCTACCTCACTTTAATTTAGATACTTGAACCCATGACATGTATCCCAATCCATGGAAATGAACCTGTATAGTACCTTGTGGTATCCTACGATACAAGTTACTTCAAAACATACACCTCAATATATGGTTAGATAGACTAGTGAAAATGGAGTAATCAAATGCCTCAAGAATACTCAACTTGGAACTAGGGAAATAACTACCACAATATAAATAGGGTTAGGAGATAATTAATTAAGTGCTAAGGTATAAAATAAACATGCCACAATAGAGATATAAATAAACACAATGAAATCACTCTTAAGGTGGAAGAATGAGTGTTTTTTATAATATAAGAGTGAGAATTAACCACACAAATCAAAGAAAAATGATGTAGATGAATTACCTCTTTAATATATGTTGTAAATTGAACCAACTTGTTACTTTTGATAAACTCAAGAATCTTATATATGATAAATAACGTAGAAAATGCAAATTTTGGGTGACGAAAAGTACTCCAAGAGTTCATAAAAAAACTTATAATGATAAATATCAGGTATGTCAAATAGGGTAATGAATAAGTTATGTAAAAAAAGTAAAAAAAAAATGAACTATTTCAAGTATATATGAATAATACCAATACAATTATCTCAAAATTACAAAGGGAGGTGTTGAATCCCCGTAGGGTTTCCCCAAAAATATCCAAAATGTAAAATAACAACTATATAAGCATTTAGGAGACAAATGTAATTGTTATAAAGTGTTAGATATCATTTATAAACAATCCAAAAGTAAAATATAAGCTAGGGTATCATTATATTTCACCTTTTATGGTTAAACCCTAGCTTTAGGGTTTGACCAACTGCAATTTTCTTTGTTGCGATTTAATTTCAAGAATTGATAAACCTCTTAAATCAGCCACACAAATGTTAGATATAACCTTAGAGCACAATAAAGGTAGGTTTGATTTGTCTTCTTATGCTTAGAGATCAAGAATGAAGCATAAAACCTATGATAAAATTATCCGTAAAATGACATTTAACTATGAACCTTGTGCTAAACAATGATTTTTTAATTTTTATCTTTTATAATATTTTTTTTATTTTTTTATTTTATATAGCATAAAAGGAAATATTTGAATTTTAAAGTTTATGTGGTTTTTAGTTGGGAGTTAAGCTTACTTCATTGTCTCAACTTAGGGATTATGGGGTAAATAAGTATACCCCTCTAAGAATTGCTTTTTCAATGTTTGTGGAATAGAGTGGGAGACTAGTTCCTCAAGGCTAGCAGTCCCTTGTATAATCAACACAGACAATGAAAACCAAGGCCCTATAAGAATGGTTTTATCAAGGAAATAACCTTTGCCAATAAGATCAACAAAATACTATAAAGAATACTTAAAACCCTTACTAAGGAGTATAAAACTAATCAAGAAAAGAGACAAGTACTTTCCAAGTTGTTTTAAGAAATATAAAAGAGATATAAAGCCTAAATGTACTCCTTCCAAGTAGTTGTGCAAATCCTCAATGGATAGATATTGTTAGCTTTCTTAGAAACTTGTATATTCATAATAGTATTTGAATTACCAAGAATAATAGCCATGAAAGAAATATCTCCAAGATTTGACTCCAAAACACCATGTAAAAGATATTCTATTAATGGCATGTAATGATCTCCAACAATTCACGACAATTTGAATGAGAGGAGAGCCTTCTATTGGAAAATTGGTTGTCATTGATGTCAACCTTAGAAGAAGCCATAAATAAAATCATTGAAGCCCCTAAAAGTGATAACAATTTGTTCACTTGAAGAGGCCTTGAAGATCCTTTAAGGATCCTTAACATAAATGTTTATAACTCCAAAGTGCCCCCCTTATGAAATAGATTCTAAGAATGGCCCTCATGGGATGAGATAACATGTAGTTGTTTCCAGATGCCCAATTTGAGTTGTACACAAATGGAGCCTTGAATAAGCTATTTGAATAAGCCCCTAAATCCAATTGAATAATCCCTTAAATCCAAGAGAAGAATCCCCTAAAGTAAATTAAAGAAGCCCCTAAGATCGGTCATCCTTAAGGAAGAGGTGAGACCCAAAAGTTGTGACCCTTCATCGCACCCCCTTGTGTGGAGAAGAATCATATAAATAAGAGGACCCTAATTTGGAAATAGAATCACACCAATTTTAACTAGACAAGGAAGAGGAGATAATTTCATCCTAGAGGAGAAAATCTCCAAGGAAATATGAAGTGAAGAAGGGAAAAATGACAAAGGAAGATGAAGTCTTGTGATGAATCTCAGGGATGATTTTAGGGGCTAAATTTTGCTCATGGGCTAATTTTCCATGGTTTTTCCAAAAACGAGATTCGTTATTTTAAAAATGATTCGCCCAAATTCTATAGGATAAAATTATTTTACCTTCAAAATCACGAAAATTTTATAAAAACTTTATAGAATACTTAGAAATTTGAATATTTTTACAAAAATATCACCAAACATTTATAGTTTTTTTTTTAAGTAAGAAAGGGGAGAATCCTTCTATTCAATTCATGAAAAAAGTACAAAGTAATACATTGGATTGTGGATGGGAAATACCCCCAGAAAGAGAACAGGGGATCATTTGAACCTAGCCTATGCTAAATGAGAGCAAGATGAAACATTACAATATAAGGAGAAGGATCAGATCATTGTGTTGGCCAATGAGGATCCTTTCTACCTTTTTTTTTGCAAACATCAATCTAACCAGAGGAGCTAGTAGGCTCAGCGGCCTTTACCACCAAAGCCAGATGGTCTGAGGAAGTGCCAAAATATTGAGCTGCTGAATTCCGGGGTGCTTCTTTGTCGCTGTATGAGTTGTCTGATTCATGAGGTCGCTTCTGGGTCCCTGGTAGCGACGCTGAGATCATGATTGTGTCATTTGTTTCCCCCTTTTCGTGAGGTGGGTGCAAGGATTGAATTGCGGGAGTTGGATTCATGACTTCTGATACTGCAGGATTTTGTGCCGAGGCTGCAGGCTGGTGTTTTGGGTCGACAGAAGGTTGTTGAGCGAGAGTTGGGGCCTGCGAAGGCATTGGGGAAGGCGAAGGAGTTGGAGCATCTTTGTGATGTTTCTTGTTGTCAGAGGAAGGGTTTGGGCGGCTTTTGTGAGACTTTGGTCCTTGCCAACCATTAGCTCTTTTCCGTGCTCCAGAAGTTAAGGGAGGGGTGGGGGAAAGAGGACAAGATGCCTGGAGGTGCCCTGTTTGCTGACAGGATCAGCATCTGAAGGCGGTGTTCTCATAATCAACCATCTGGATGAAAGGATCTCCATCACCCCAATCTATAAGAATCCTATCCGGAAGCCCTTGACTGAGGTCAATTTCAACGCAGATGCGGGCAAAAGTGATGAATCCTTTCGTTATTCTCTCTGTGTCTATCTTGATAAATCTACCCAATGCATTTCCCAGGGTGGGTAAAAAAGATGCAGAATAGAAATGCAGGGGTAGATTGGGTAGTCTTACCCAGACCGGTGTAGTCATGGCTATCATGGTTAGTGGATTGAACTCCGAGAACCATCGCTGCATGGAGAGACCAGATCTGCCCCAAAACCAAGGACCTTGCTCTAGCACGCGCTGACATTCGGCTTCGGTGGAGAAGTTGACGATGAAGAACCCATTGGAATAGAAGAATAGCTCATGACCCTCCGACCAGGTCTTGTTAACCCAGTCCTTTAGCGCAGGGGCCGAGGGCCAAAGTCCGTTGAAGCGGCAAATGAGGGCTTTGACCTGGTAGAGAAAGGCATAGCCGTAGACTTGGGGGTCTTCGACTTCTGTTGTTGGAGGTTTTGCACACTGCTCCACGATGAAGGAGCCTCCAAAGGGCTCCTTTACTTTTGAAGCTTCATCCTTGAGCTTCGAAGGAGCGGAAGTTCCTGATTTCACAGCCTGCTTGTAAGAGCTTGGATGAGTCACTAAAGGCGCTCCTCCACGCAACCGAGAAGTGAGAGAAATGGTTGCATTTTTTAGATTTCCGTAATCTCGTAGCATAGATCCATCTCCAAGCTATCGGCCTTAGAAGATTAGTCGTTGGAATCTAAGCGGAGTCCCTGTGGCTTGGTGGATTTGAGTTTTGAGCTCAAAGACAGAGTCTGAGTCTTGAACCTGCAAGCAAAAAGAAGATCCGGCAATGGTTTTTATAAAAAGGGGAAAGCTTGCCGTGATCTCGTAGCTAGTCTTGTCGCTATGTAGGTTAAGGCATCGGCGGCAGCGGCTAGGGTTTAGTGCTTGCTGGTCCACCTCGACCCTGTAAAGGACCGTCACTTCCTTCTCCCCGTTAGGGTTCCATTCCATTTGCATAACCCTCACGCAGTCGTTCAGTGATATTGCATTCTCCATCATGGGATTCATGTCCTCCTCGTCATATTCCATGTTTTGGTGCTTCTGTGTCTGCGTAGCCGATGCAGATGCAGCCACAGCCTTCTTCTTCTCTTCTTCTTTGAGACGTCTTTCTGCTTCCTTCTGGCAAAGCTTTGCTTCCTTCTTCAAAGCGTTCTTGCTAGGAGCAGCTACAGGGGTTGCAGGGGGCGAGGGTTCGCACTGAGAAGCGGACACTGGCGGTTGGTCCTCTGGAACGCAAAGCGAGTAAAACCGGTCAACCTCAATGGTGAGAGCACGAATGATAGCAGTTCTGCGACCTCTGTAGTCTAGAAACACTTCCTCCACAGTGCGAGGGTTTGAAGGAAATGAGGCAGCGGTTTCCATGGCGCTCGCAGTAGATAAAAAAGTACTTACCAAACATTTATAGTTGACATATGAAGGATTAGTAAGATTCACCAAGGTTTCTACATTTTAAAATAAATTTCCATCCTTAAAATCATCCCTGGTGATGATTTGTTCTAGGGTTTTCTTTGAAGGTCATCTTGGAATTTTTTATATAACGATTTTTTTTGGAATGATTCAGATATTTAAAATTGGAGGTGTTTCAAAAGAGATACAGAAGAATAATGGGTATGAATTTGAAGTCTTGACTCATTATAGGTTTGGAGTTTTACTCAGTGGAAGTTGAGGTTTTTAAAACTAGGGTTTTCTTCTTCAAAACTAGTCATCTTTCCATTGTCACCATAAAGTTTTTTTGGGAATGATTCAAGAAGAAAAACTTGGAGTGATTTCATATAATATATTGAATAATATTGAGTCCAAGTTTCATATCTTGATTCATTGCAGGTATCTAGTTATACTTGTTAGAAGTTATGGTTTGTGACTTATCCAAATACTAGTCCCAAACACGTGTTTGAGATAAAATGGTTATAACTGAATCTTGGTAGTTACAAATTAAAGTCAAATTGTTGCATTAGAAGAATAACATATACTAATATCTGGGATCCAAGTTTCAAAATTAGAAACATAAAATTTAGATCGTGGCCAATCTTACAAGTTTGTAGATGTGAGCTATAGTTTTGAGCAGTTTTGTATGCAAATTTAAGAGTTATTTTGGGATTGTATTTGAAGGTTGATTTGATCTTGTATCATCATTTAAACAATTTAAAGGCAGTTAGTGTCTCCTTCCAGTAGGTGTTGGAAAACTCAGAGAGTGGGTGTTTCCTTCAAGTTGGTTCTTGTAAAATCATGAAACTACTTGAGAAACATTTTTGTGGTTTTCTCCCAGTTAAGTTTCCTTGTAAAAATATGTGTGCAATGTGTATGATTTTATGTGATAATTAATGACATGATTAATGGTTAATATTTATGTAGTGCTTGAAGTTAAATTTTTTGAAATAACTCTATATTGATTCACCCCCCTCCCTCTAAGTATTCTTGAATATTATAACTATTGGTATCAGAGTGGGTTCCTTCAGGAACAATATAAAAACCATAAGGAATGTCATGGATAATCAAGGAGAATTTATCAAAAATGGAATACCATTATTTGATGGGAAAAATTATTGTTTTTGGAGCATAATAATGAGAGCATTTTTATAGGCATGGGGATTTGATGTTTGGAAAGATGCAGTATATGGATACACTGTATCAAATTCTCCCCCAATAGATAATGCTAGGAAAAAGATCATTGAATACAATTCAAAGTCTATAAATGTCGATTGAAGTGGTCTAATGAGTTCAAACTTTAGTAAGGTTATGCATTGTGATTCTGCAAAGGAAATATGGGACAAGATCAATAATGTTTATGAAGGATATGCTAAACTCAAAGGGACAGAGATTTATACTTACAGAGGACAATTTGAACATCTAAGAATGAAGGAACATGAAAATATTGTGGCTTATTTTCTATGATTTGATGACATTGTGAATACTATAAGAGGACTAGGAGAAAAGATTGAAAATTTGGTTATTGTGAAAAAGATATTTAGATCTCTCCCAATGATATTTGACCCTAAAATATCATCTCTAGAAGAAATAGATGATCTAACCACATTGAACATGGATGAATTACATGGAATACTTACAACATATGAAATGAGAATAAAACAATAAAATACATCCAAAAGGGAAGAAACTTTCAAAGCCTCCAAGAATACAAGAAAGAACAAGCCAAGGTCAAAACCCTACTTAAACAATAGTGATCATTCAAACAATGAAGAAGAAATCAACTTTATGAGAAAGATGAAAAAGAGTAAATGACAAGTACAAATGTAAGCTTCCTTTCAAATGATTTAATTGTTACAAATTTGGTCATTTTCTTCCTAAAGTCGTTATGAAAGGGGTTTAGATAGTGATGAAGAAGAAGTTCCTAGGAAAGAAAATAAATATAAAAAAAGAGACAAGGAAAGAAATAAAGGAAGAATTTTTAAAAAGAAAATCCTTTATTCAAAACACCATAGTTCCTCATTCGATGAAGATGGTGATAGTGACAATGACTCCAAAAGAGTACTCTTCATGGCGTTAGAGACTCAAGAGGAAACTACTAAAAATAATGAAGGATGCTATGAAAAAGAAGGAGAATTGAATATTTAGGCATAATTGATGAGTTCCTTAAGTGATCTAAGAACAAAAAGGAATACCAAAAAGTTTCTCAAAGAAGATTTAATTAAACTGAAGAAAGGATTTCAAAACCCTAGAAAAAATCATGAAGAATCCAAGCTGACTATCAATGGTCTAAGGATTTAGTTGGAAGAATAAAAAGTGATTGAAGAATCACTCAAGAGACAACTAGAATAAAATAAGGAAATAACAGAGAATATGGAAGTTGAATTAGTATCACTAAGAAAGGAACTACAGAAGAAGGACATCCAACTATATTCTGGAAGTGACACTAAAATAATGTATGAAATCATGTGAAATCAAAAATCATTCTATGACAAGTCTGGACTTGGATACAAAACAAATAATATTGATGAGGGTTCAAGCTCTATGATGACAGGAAATGAAGCAAAGCAAAGAAGTTATGAATATACTATCAAGGGTTCCATAAAGAAAGAAGAATGCAAGCCTCTAAAGGAGGACATACAAAAACCATAAATAAACAAGAATCAAGAAGAAGATCACGCATTCATAGGAACATGGAATCAACAACCAACAAGAATACCCAATACGAAGATCATGATTTTAAAAGAACAGGACCAACTAGAAGACTACCCACACCTAGGCACCAAAATATATTTCTTGGCTTGTATTATTATTGCAATAATTTTGGGCATAAAGACATAAATTGTAGAGACTATGAAAAGGGTAGAAACACCTAGAATAGAAGTAGATATGAAAATCCCAAGAATAATTATGAAGGAAATTATCCTAGAAATCCTTGTTAGGTGTTTAACAGAAGTTATAACATCTTTGGTGCTCTAGGTTATGAAATTGAATGCTACATATGTAACAATTTTTTACACATAGCCAATAATTGCATAAGTTATTTGATAGTTTCTTCATGGCAAAATGGGGATGTTTCTTTCAATCATATAGGGGAACACCAAAGAACTTGGAAAAACAATTAAAAATATTTGAAGGTTGAGGAATGTGGATTTGTCTTACGAGCCCAAAAAAGAAGAAGCCATTGGTATAATGACAATGTATGCTCAAAGCATATGATTAGAGACTAAAACAAATTTGTAGCTTTAAAGAAAGAAAAATAGGGGTCTATCACATTGGGCAATGATAACTCAACCAAAATTATAGGAAAATGCATAGTCAGTCTTGGAAACAAATATGTTGTGGCAGAAAATGTCCTACGTTTTGAAAATATGAAGCATAATTGTCTAAGAGTGAGACAAATGTGTGATAAGGGACACACACTTATATTCAATTCACAAGAATGTGAAATAAGGAAAGAAGGATTAGGCAGACTAGTGGCAACAACAACAAACACTTCAAACAAGATATACATCTTGAATGAGATCGAAGAAGAAAGATGATTTTTGGGAAAAGAATATGAAAGTTGGCTTCTTCATAGGAGAATGGGCCATATACACTTTGATAAACTTATCAAGATTAAGGATAAGAAAGCTATAATAGAAATGTCAGAAATTACAAAGACAATGAATGCTATGTGCAAGTACTGTCAACATGGAAAAAAACAAAAGTTGAATTCAAGACAAAGAATACTCTACAAAAAAACCATTGGATATTGTACACACTAATTTATGTGGTCCCATGAGAACAAAAGGACTGGATGGTGAACAATACTTCATGATCCTCATTGATGACTATACTAGAATGACCTGGGTTTGCTTCCTCAAGAAAAAGTCTGAATGTTTTGAATGTTTCACGGTATTCAAAGAACTAGTTGAAAATTAAACCGATTTAAAAATAAATGTTTAATATTAGATAATGGAGGTGAGTTTACTTTGAATGAATTCAGGGATTTCTGTGAAGAACATGAAATAAAATGACAATTCTCAACAGTTGTTGAAAAGAAAAACATAACTGTACAAGAAATGGCTAGAACCATGTTGAATGACTCCAAGCTAAGTAATATATTTTGGGGACAATCAATGCATGCATATACTCATATATTGAGCACAAGATTGATGAGGATTGATTAGAAGTAATAGTGATAAGACTAGATATGAGCTATGGAAAGGAAAACCGACCAATTTCAATCATTTTAGAGTGTTCGAAAGAATGTGTTACATAAAAAGGGAAGAAAATAAGATTGGAAAATTCGACTCCCGGATGGATGAAGGAATATATGTTGGGTACTCATGCAAAATAAAATCATGTAAGTGCTACAATCTAAGACTCAACAAGATAGTGGAAATCATCAATGTAAAATTTGATGAAACAAACTTGTTGAAGAAAAGGAAGGAAAGAAAAAATTCAAACATCTATGAAGAATGGGAAAATGAAGAACTAAAGAAATAAGAAGAGGAAGAAGAACAACAACAAGAATAAGAGAAAAATCTAGAAGTTGAAACAAGAGAAAAAAAAACCAACAATATTTTCAGAAACTTTGTAGGAAACGTCACTGTTGGATTCAGAAGAATCATCCACTAGAACAAATAATTGGAGATAGAAGTTATAGAGTAGAAACCATAAGAATAAGGAAAGCATGGACACTCTAACAAGAACATTTTTTATTCTTTTCCATAGTTGAATCAAGTAACTTTGAGGAAGCCAGAAATGATGAACATTGGATCAAGGCTATGGAAGAAGAACTAAATCAAATAGAGAAGAATAAGACATGGGAAATAGTTCCAATACCAATGGATAAAAATGTGATTGGGACAAAATGGGTCTTAAAAAACAAGATAAACAAATATGGACATGTAACCATAAACACAGAAAGACTAGTGTGCAAAGGATATGCTCAAGTTGAAGGAACAAACTTTGAAGAAATCTTTGCTCCCATGGCTAAAATGGAAGCAATCAGAATGTTGTTGGATTATGCATGCTCCAAAAGGATCAAAGTGTATCACATGGACATAAAATCATATTTTCTAAATGGAGAATTAGAATAATAAGTCTACATAGAACATCCATAAGGGTTTCTACTATCATAAAATGAAGACTATGTTTGCATATTGAAGAAATATCTATATGGACTTTAGCAAGATACGATATCTTGGTAGTCAGTGTTACCACTAGGAATCACCCTCATACTATAATGAGGACAAGCCCAGTACCCATCATTTTATATAGTAAATGTAAATGATTTTTAAGGGGGTCAAATGGATAATACTCGAGATAATAATGTTCTAACTCATACAATCTGGGTTGGCATGCACAAGCAATTAAGGTCTTGTATCAACTTCAGTCAGTAAGTTGGAGTAAAAGTGAATAGAAAGAAGACTTTGGTGAGAAAGTGTAGAGGTATGCTATGGACATCAGGTCTTCTAGCAGCCTAAGGAGGAAAAAAATCAAACACAAGATCCTTTTGAATTTAAATTTTCAAGGAAACTGAAAGACATTATAACAACACTATAATCAAGCATTCATCATAATAAAGTTAGAACAATCCATGTGAATCATTCAATCATGAACTCTCTTAGTATCAGAGGAAAATATTATGGAAGAAAAAACCTAACTTAGATTAACCAAGATGTCTCAAAAACAAATACATAACCAGAGAACCAACTGTTCTCAATCAAAATATTACATTAGTAGGGATCCTAGATCAACCATTCCACCATTACAAAATATCAAAACTGCCTATATATAAGAAGAACTACTGCAACCATTAGGAGTGTGATCGAATTGCTACATTCAAAGTTTCCAGTTGGCATTTTCTCTGTCAGGCTATGCAGACAATCTTATGTTGTCAGACGTGAGTTCTAATATGCCAATCCTTTCTGGATTTCCATTTATGTGTTGAGACGAGGTCTCAACCACCACTCTCATTCTTATTAACTGCCTTCATCGGGATCAATATGAGACCTGACACCCATGAATGTTCTTAGACGGTGCCAATGAATTCTGCAAGTTAATTTTGATGCCTCGAGGTTATGCAAATCCTCTTCTGCGACCAAGCACTTGCCCAAAAGGTGTTTTGCAACTTTACGTTTCATGTAATTTGATGTGAGCCACTCCTGACTCTCCCAATTTCTGAACTCATGAACTGGAGCCTACAGAGTGCTATCTCCATTCTTATGGACCCATCCGATATGACCACCACTACGACCTGGGGTTTATCTTCAAGGCGTTTCGGGACTTCGGGCGCTTCGGGCTTTGCAAAGTTTCTCATTTTAAAACTCCCGAAGTAAAAATCCCAGAGTGACATATCTAATGACGCGTGGCTCTTTCTAATTGAATGGTACAGATCTATTTCGGGCTTTGGCCATTGATTTTGGGCCTGGAATGAGTCACTCTGAGTGTTTTTCTTTGTGCTCATGGTTGTGGCCTTCGACCTTTGACAACTTTATGTGATAACATTTGGATTCACAGGGGATGGCATGCTCCCTACGAGCTGCCAAGAAAAAGTAGTTCCAGTGCCTTAGCTGTTGGGTTATGGAGTCATGCTCTGAAATATCATACTGAAGAAAACATGCCGACACGTAGACTATTCTAAAAGATGAAATAAAACACATCTTCTCCCGAGGGATATTATTTATGTACAAAGCCTAAGTTAAATGACTTTTACAAAATGCTAGGTGAAAGAAAACTTCTGCCATAGCCATTCAAACTGTTTGATAACTAAATCCTTCACTCCATTGCAACTGATCCATAAAATACAAGGAAAGTATGACAACTGAGTAATTTCATTCTTATGATCACCCATATTACCTTCAAATGTTGATAAAAATATCAAGCTTGCATGCTCCAAATAATTTAAAAAGTGTAACTTTATATACTCATCGATGGGGTCATGAAACTGAAGGAAACACATGATTAACTTATGAAAGGTTACCTTTATTTTTTCAAAGCTGCTGACAACTGGCTTGATGTCCTCTACAGGAACACTTGATGGAATGACAGACTCAGGCATCTTTGGATCAAAATGTTGCTTGTTGTGAACTATAGGTACAAGTGGAATAAGGTTTGATGTAGGAGGCTGTTGATCTACTAATGACTATTGATTTACTTCTGGTTGTGTATAAATGATCTCTTTACATGCCTCAACTAAGGGTTTCTCCTGGTCAAACTCTCAAGTTGTGTCTTCTGTGACAAGTCCAACTTCTGCATCATCCTTATTGTCTTCATAGTGATCAAATATAAGATAAGATTGTTGCTCATCATCACTAGAATATCAATCAAAAATGCGTTGCCTTTCATATCTATGATCAACCTTTAAAACAATAATTTCATCAAGAGTATAACTATTAAAAATATCCATTTCAGGAACAGTAGTAATTGTTGCTTCTAGTTGTTCATACAAATGATTTTCATCAAGACAGGGTTGCTCATGGATACCTGCGTCGAAGACAAAATTATCCACATTCTTTTCTTCATAAGGACAGCAAGTAAAAACTGCCTTACGTTTAGAGTTGAGATGATACCAACTTTGAATATTTCCACATGCTCGGACGTTCTTCTCTACTTCCTCAGCATCCATGAATAATTGGGATAAAGATGTAGATTTCCTTTCTCTCAGGAGAAGGACAAGATCTGAATGTTGAGCCATGACATATTGCACCATGGCAGTAGTCTCTTTGGGTCTGATCTCTACAAGCATACTATGATAAACAATGTAAAACCTCCTATTGAATAAAGACAAGGCTTCCTCTTCCCCTCTCCTCAAGGCATTGAAATCATCCCAGTACTGATCAAGGGACTTGTTCTCACCTCACATCTTTAAAAAAGCATTGTATAGCTCAACCCAAGAACCAATGGAGTCATCTCCCAAACCCTTAAACCATATAGTAGCATATCCTAACAAGGATTTGGAAAACAACCTCATGGTAACATCCTCATGAACTATCTCAAACTGATCAATAAAATTATCGAAAGCCTCCACATGCCTCTCAAATGTAACATGATCCTCTCTAGAAAAATGAGGAAAGTACTTAAAGAAATCAAGAGGATAAGGATGAAGATGATATGGAAGCTTTAAAGGTTTAAACAACTTGTGTATGATTCTGGTTTGAAAACTAGTGGGCTGAATATGAGGCTTAACACACTGATGGAAAGGCTCAACAATAACAACAGGATGTGATGATATTTGAGGAGGTTGTGGATCAATTTCAACCTCCCCATGGCTGCAAGGGTGATTGAGTTCAGGAGGGGTTTCAATATGAATCTCATCTTTATGAGTAGGCTAAGTTGAGGATATAATATTAGCATCTACAACATAGGAAGAAAGAAGTTCTTCTTCTTCCAAGGATGGATATATAAAGGAAGGCTGATGATCGACCGAACAAACAAAGAAAAATATGATCCTCTTTAAATGTGAAAGGAAAAACAAAAATGAGCTGATAAAGAACAAAATAAGTTCACGAAGAAAGCTCATAAGATGATACCTAGTCATTCCCTTCATATTTCTATCTGTAGGATCCTCCCCAGTGGAATATTTGATGTGGAGTTGCCAGGTAGATATTACAATCAATTTCTGTATCCCTCTCTTGTATACCATCAAAAGTTGTATCTATGTTGTTCTTCTCGGGGAGGTCTTCAATCTTCTCAAATCCATCCCCAACAACGATGCCATTTATGTTAGCACTAGGAATCACCCTCAGACTGTAATAAGGATAAGCCCAGTACCCATCATTTTATACAGTAAATGTAAATGAGTTTTAAGGTGGTCAAATGGATAATACTCGAGATAATAACGTTCAAACTCAGAAAATCTGGGCTGGCATGCACAAGCAATTGAGGTCTTGTATCAAATTCAGTCATTAAGTTGGAGTAAAAGTGAATAGGAGGGATAATTTGGTGAGAAAGTGTAGAGGTATGCTATGGACATCAGGTCTTCCAGCGGCCTGAGGAGGAAAAAACTCAAACACAATATCCTTTTGAATTCAAATTTTCGAGGAAACTGAAAGACATTATAACAACACTATAATCAAGCATTCATCATAATACAGTTACAACAATCCATGTGAATCAATCAATCATGAACTCTCTCAGTATCAAAGGCAAATAATATGGAAGAATAAAGTGACTTAGATTAACCAAGATGTCTAAAAAACAAATACATAACCAGAGAACCAACTATTCTCAATCAAAATATTACAATAGCAGGGAGCCTAACTCAACCATTCCACCATTACAAAATATCAAAACTGCCTATATATAAGAAAAATTGCTGCAACCATAAGGAGTGTGATTGGATTTTTTCATTCAAAGTTTTTAGTCGACGTCTTCTCTGTCAGACCGTGTAAACACTATTCTGCTGTCAGACGGGAGCTCTAATCTGCCAATCCTTTCTGGCTTTCCATTTATGTGCTGAGACGAGGTCTTAACCACCGCTTGCATTCTCATTAACTTCCTTAATTAGGATCAAGATGAGGCCTAACACCCATGAATGTTCTTAGATGGTGAATACAACTTATGTGATTTAATTTTGACACCTCGAGGTTATGCAAATCCTCTCCTATGACCAGGCGCCTGCCCAAAATGTGTTTCGCGACTTCGCGTTTCAGGTTCTTCGATGCGAGCCACTCCCGACTCTCTTTATTTCTGAACTCATGAAATGGAGCCTACAAAGTGATATCTCCCTTCTTATGGACCCCTTTGATATGACCATCGCTATGACCTGGGGCTTATCTTCAAGGTGCTTCGAGAATTTGGGTGCCTCAGGCTTTGCAATGTTTCTCCTTTTAAAAATCCCAAATTAAAACTCTTGGAGTGACAGATCTGATGACACGTGACTCTTTCTAATTGAATTTTCTAGATCTATTTCAGGCTTCGACCATTGATTTCAGGCCTAGAATGAGTCACTCTGAGTGTTGTGCTTTGTGCTCATGGCTGCGGCCTGTGGCGCTTTACAACTTTATGTGATAACACTTTGTATTAGACGGGTGCTTACAGAAACAAGGATTTAGAATGGGAAACACATAGAGTAATTTATACATAAAGGTTGATCAAGGAAATATGATTATTATTGAAGTGTATGTTGATGACATCATCTTTGGAAATGATAATGATAGATTGAGTCTAAAGTTTTCCAAGGATATGTATAATTATTTTGAAATTTCCCTACTTGGGGTATTGAATTTCTTCGTGGTAGTGAATATATCTCATCTATATGAATAAATTTTCATTTCCCAAACCAAGTACATCAAGGAAATGTTAAATAAGTTCAAAATGGAAGATTGTAAACATGTGACTAATCATATGGCTACCAGTTGGAAGTTGAGTAAAGATGATGAATCTAAAGAAGAAGATAAAAGACTCTATAGATCAATGATTGGTAGTCTACTCTATGTGACATCTTCAAGTCTAGATGTAATGCAATCACTTGGATAGGTTGCAATATTTCAAGCGACGCCAAAGGAAACCCATTTTTTAGCAGTGAAAAGTATTTTCAGATATCTTAAAGGAACAAGATATTTTCGGATATGGTATCCGAAAGGAAATGAGTTAACTATGGTCACCTACACGTGTTAGGATATTTAGACACTTATTAGTTAGTTAAGATATACTTGGCCTAATGTGTCGTTAGGTAAAAGTGTGTTTCTTAGTGTGTTTCTTTAGTATGCATTAGTATGCATTTGTTGTTAGGAAATCCAACGGTCACGACATGTTCCCAACATAGAGTGACCTGACGATTCATATTATCCTTGATATTAATGGCAATTGATTCATGGATTAACACCTGATTGGTCCATGATCTCTATTTAAATAGCATGGAGGGTCATTTTTCGATGATCGATTGTGAGAAACTCTCTTGTAAAATCTCTTTGTAATGTTTTTTTTTTTTGCATTAATAAACTTCTCCAAGTGGTCGTGTTGGTTTGGGCCATGGATGTTTCCCCGTAGGGGTTTTACGATGTCAAAATATCGGTGTGTTGATATTTTATCTATTTTTCTGAGTGGTTATGGAAGGTATTCTTCCTCTGTTGGAATACCTGTATTGTCGAACATGGTATCAGATGATGTTTGAAGACCCGCTTCTATTGTAGATCGAGATCGTGAAGCCAAGTTTCCTAATCTCCATTTTATTCCATTTACATACATTTATGGGATGAGAGGACTGTACCATTGCATATGGAGCACTCATTTCAGTAAGGAACACTTTTTGTTTCACTCAAAAAGGTTTTCGTTTTCCCAAGATACGGATATTTCAGTCAGATCTGGAGGTATAAAGCCTGAATACACCATTTTTAATTTTTTGCAGAGTATTATTTTGGTTTTATTTTGGTTTTATATTATTTGTTTCTGGGTTTCCACTCTTTTAGATCTATGTATTCTCTTTTCCCCATTCCCTATGAGATCTCAGAAAATCAAAAACATATATGAAAATGTGAATTTTCTAGGTAAGCTAATCGAGATCTAACCCTTGTTGTCATCAAGAAGTGAATTGTTTTCTTGTGTGAAAAGAATGTTTTTGAGCACCCTCTCCAACAAAAACAACAACAAAAATCCTCTTGACAAACAATACAATATATTTTTCTAGACCATTTGATTAAAATTTGTCTTATTAAGTAAGAGGTCTTGAGTTCAAGTCTCTCATTTTGTTACGTTTTTTGAAAATGTTCATGCTCAATTGTAAAGTGTATTTCACTTTAAGTATAAAAGTGAATCACTGTAAGTAGATTTAATATTTTATTTTAGAGTTATTTATTTCGCATGCAGTTTTTCTTTCACAAAGTAACTTCATTTTAAAATTGATCCCCAGTTCTTTCTATAAAATTGGGTCACTTCATAAAGCAACTTACATCACCACGTCGTTCTTTGGTTATCATTTATGCCTTTTTTAAAATGGCATAACTTTCACATCCGAAGTCCTTTTTTAGTGCAATTTGTTTTAAAACCACCTAATGTTTCAATATCTTTCCATCCATATCATTAGTTTCAGTTTTTAAATCCATATTATCTACATATTTAATATGGATCCTTCCAGTAATATTTTTCTTACCAGAACCAACTACTTCCAATGGAAATCTCATAGGGAGGATTTGATAAGAAGTAAAGGTTTGTACCAGATTACCTTGGGTAAGGAAAAAGAACCCACTGATATTGATAAGAAATTCAAATGGGATAATAGGAGTGACAAAGAACGTGGACTAGTCGGAATTTCCATCTCTCCTTATTTAAGGTCCCACCTTAAAGAAATTGACGACCTCAATGAATCTTGGGAAAATATTGAATCTGTGTTTGGTAAAGTCAATATTATTTGAGCACAACAATTAGAAAATCAAGTATTGACTTTAAGTCCAAGTGAGTTTTCTTGCATTGGAGACTATCTATCTAAGTTTAAAACACTCAGAATTTTATGTGAAGAATGTGAGATAAAGATGGAGGAAGAGTATTGTATCTATCTTATTCTTTCTAAGCTAGGTAGTGCAT
>SNQJ01S0062795.1:37802-51832 GCA_010110895.2 Picea sitchensis
AATAAATTTAATGGAGAAATTAGAAGTGGGTTAACCCTAAAATAAGGAAAGTGTGCAAAGTGACCTAGAAGATGTTTTTAAGGAAGCTACTTGGAGAGTATAAATAAGAGGCAAGGCTCTCTCATTTGAGAACACACTTGAGCATTTTGAATACCTACAGGTGTCTAAGGTAACCAAAGGATATCTAAGACGAATTTCTAAGGGAAGGTGAAGAAAAGAAGGCCGGAATTCAAGGAAGGATAAATTCATTTGATGATGCTTTCTAAGATATGTTATTTACAGGTCATCTCACCATTTTCGCAATAATTTTTTTTATAGAATGATTCTGACCATGAAATTGTTATTCCATCGAGGAAACATATCCAAGTATCTGTGGAAAAAAATTCATCTTGTGGGTCGTTGTATTTTTGGAGTTACACTCTGTGGAAAATAGGGTTTGTGGCTAGTCCCGAAACTAGTCTAAAACAAGTGTTTCAGGTAAAAACGTCATAACTTCTTCATAATAGATCCAAATTAAATAATACCAAAATTTTTGGTAATATTACCATCTTTAATATGATTTGTAACAGTTTCAGATCGATTCAACAAATATTCCGTGTGAGGCATTCTCTACAAGGTAGCTCTCTAGAATAAGCCAAAATTCAACAAGGTATGCCATTTTTTCTATAACTCCTTTTATGAGAGGTTCCAAGTAGTGAAACATGGAGGAATTGCATTAAAAATACTGAATAACATTGTGTATCATTTTCATATCTTCATTCATTATAGGTACAAAGTTATGATTATTTCAAGTTAGGGTTGTTGACTAATCCAAAACTAGGCATGTGAGACTAAAGAAAAGTTTGATGAACATGATAGTCTCTTGTTGTTAAAGTTAAGGAAGGTTTGCAGTTATGTGATCATATACACCAGGTCTATTAGAGAGTTACAAATCAATTTTGGATGATGAAATTGATGAGGGATTTTGGGTACAAGTTGGGTACATGGTTGAGACAAGTAGTTGATGAGTTGACACATACATGAGGTGTATATTTGATGATGCTGGTACATATTGATAAGTCATAGTTGATGAGTAGTTGACACATGATTGGTACATACTTGGTACATGGTTGGATGCACTTGTCTAGGGTACAGGTTGATTACAGGTTGTTTGGTACAGGTTGGTGCATGGTTGATGCACTTGTTTATGGTACATGTTGATTACAGGTTGAGGTATAGGTTGATGCATGGTTCACGTTTATTGGTATAGGTTTACAGTGGTATATCTCACAGTGATAGTGTGACAGTGGTTCCATCATTCTACTTCTACTTTAGGGCAGTTGGACGGGGCAAGGATAGGTGGTTGTAGCCACCTTCTGGTTGTAGCTGGAGAACATAGAGGGTTGTAGCCTCCTTCTAGTTGTAGCCAGAGAATTGGGGAGTTGGAGCTTCCCTTAGGTTGTAGCCTGAGAAAATAGGGGGTTGGAGTCTCCTTCCAGTTCCAGCTGGAAAACAAAGGAAGTTGGTGCTTCCAATGAATGTAATTCTTCAAGACATATAAGAAAAAGAATTACATGGTTTTCTCCTGCTTTGGGTTTCCACGTAAAACAATGGTGTACTGTGTATGTGTATGATTGTTCATTTGTTCATTTCTCATTATTGGATGATAATTCTACATTGATATAACACTTGGATTATTTGGTTAAAAAGTATTATAATTGCTCTATTATTTATTCACCCCACCTCTCAGTAATCCAACAATTGGTAAGAGAGTAGGCTCCTTCATAAATTAGTTTAACCACTGAAAGGTAGATCATGGAGAGAAAAAACTTGTATAAAAATGGAATACCACAGTTTGATGGATAGAAGTATGTTTTTTGGAGCATAAGGATGAAGACATATATACAAACACATGGATTTGAAATTTGCCAATCAATTTTAGATGGATACACAGCACCAACAGTTCCACCAACAAATGACAAAGCAGTGAAACTCAGTCAGAATAATTCCAAAGCCACAAATGCACTTTTGAATGGTCTCAGTGAAATAATATTCACCAAAGTTGTACATTGTAAATACACTAAATAGATTTGGGATAAGCTTCAAAATATTTATGAAGGAGATTCAAAATTCAAAGAAGCAAAGCTTCAAACTTATAGAGGTTAGTTCGAACAACTAAAGATGAAGGAATATGAGAATATTGTAGCCTACTTCTTACGATTCGATGAAACAGTGAATGCAATCATAGGATTGGAAGAATAAATCAAAGAATCTGTAATTGTTCAAAAGGTACTAAGATCTCTTCCTATGAGATTTGACCCTAAGATAT
This sequence comes from Picea sitchensis, assembly GCA_010110895.2. Lineage (NCBI taxonomy): Eukaryota > Viridiplantae > Streptophyta > Pinopsida > Pinales > Pinaceae > Picea > Picea sitchensis. The sequence continues at coordinate 40,111 of SNQJ01S0062795.1, forward strand.
CAGCACTAGAAGAAATATTAGATCTAAACTCAATAAGAATGGACGAAGTGCATGGAATCTTCACAGCATATGAAATGAGAACTGAACAAGAAAATCCAGATGTAAAAGAAGAAGACTTCAAAGCATCCAAAAGATCAAAGGAAAAGGAAAAACAACAAGAAGAACATAGAAACAACAATGATGTCTCGGAAGATGATGAAGAAGTGGCCAACTTCGTCAAAAGACTGAACAACGGAACCGACGGTAGGTGTAGAGGTAAGATTCCTTTAATTTGTTTTAATTGTGATGGTATTCGTAATTTTTCTAACAAATTTCCTCATAAGAAAAAGAGAAGTGATGAAGGTTACTTAAAAAGAAAACAAACGTATAAAGGTAAAATAACTACAAATAAAGTTTTCAAGAAAAGCTTATGCACCAAAAAAGACATCTCATCATCAGATGAAGATGAAGTCGGTGATAGTGAGACATGAAGAGTTATATTCATGGAAATAGAAGACTCTAATAAAGAAGAATCCGAAGAAGAATATGAATAAGCCGAAGAAGAATATGAATAATTTGAAGAAGAAATTGAAGAGGCAGAAGTTGACTACCGAGAAGAATTGTTGTGTGCCATAGAAGTTATCAGAAGAGAAAAGAAGAAAAACAAGAAACTACAAGAGGAACTAGACAAGAAAAAAGATACTCAAGAACTATAAAAAACAATCACAAATTTGAAGGTTCAAATAGAATAAGATAAAAGAATTGAAGAAGCACTCAAAGAACAACTAAAAGAAAAGGATAGGAACATTAGAAATTTGGAAGCAGAGATTGTCGCATTAAGAAAGGATATTCAAAAGAAAATTATGCAAAATAGCTCAAAAGTTTTGGATGACATTATCAACAGTGAAAAATATCATCTTGACAAGTCTGAACTTGGATACAATCAGACAGAAAAGGGATCAAGCTCCAAAACAACAGAGCAAGAAACATATCCAAAAAGCTATGCATAAAAAATCAAAGGGGATAGGAATATATACAAGGAAGATTACAAGGAAACTCCTCCACCAAGAATATTCAAATTTCAGAATCAACAACAGACAGATAGGCCTTAAGAAGAAGAAGGATTCATAAGAGAACCTCCAAGAGGACCTAGTGAAATACAGAGAAGTTACAACATGTTTGAATCTTTGAGCACTGAAGTGGAATGTTACAAATGTAACAACTTCGGACACATGGCCAAATATTGCAGAATGATAGACCCTCCTAGAGAACCACAATAGAATAACAACAGTCACAGATAGGAACCTCATAAAAGGACATGGATAAGAAAGCAGAATCAATATAGCAATGAAGAATGCACACTCACTCTACAAGATAAATAGAAGAAATGTGGTTGGTATGTTCACAATGGCTATTCAAAACACATGACAGGTGATAGAGACATGTTTCTTTCATTAAGAAAGGAAAGATATGGACCAGTCTTCTTCGAAAATGATGATTCAGCTAAAATCATTAGAAAATGCACAACGACAATTGGGAAAAATAATACAAAGGCAAACAATGTTCTAATAGTAGAAGATATGAAACATAATATTCTAAGTGTGAGTCAAATGTTTGACCAAGGTCATAAATTTACTTTCGATTCATAAAAGTGTGAGATAAGAAAATAAGGTTCAGGAAAATTGATTGCTACAGTGGCAAGAACTTCAAGCAACATATATGTGTTAAGTGAAATTGGAAATGAAAAGTGTTTTCTAGGAAAAGAAGATGAAAGTTGGCTATGGCACAGAAGAATGGGTCACATACATTTCAATAACCTTGTCACAGTCAGCAAAAGAGGAGCAATAAGAGAAATTCCCTAGATCACGAAACCAACAACACTTTATGTAAGCATTGTCAACAAGGAAAGCAAAAAAAACACTAGGTTCAAACCAAAGGAATATTCAACGACAAGACCACTGGAAATTGTCCACACTGATCTAGTTGGACCAACTACAACAAAGGGCTTAAAATATGATAAATAATTTATGTTAGTAGTTGATGATTATACAAGAATGATTGCAGTTTTCTTTCTGATGTAGGAGCATCATCAACGTCAAGCGAGCCAGCGCAGAAGCAAAGGACAGTTGGACGAGCGCCAGCACAAATTTTGAATTTCTCTTGGATTTGATGCTCGAATATAAATGTGGAAATTTAATGAAGTGCACTTGTATAATGTAAAAGGAACTTGAGCCATTTGCTCTCGTCCTTAGTAGGTAGAAGGCATTTAAAGTAATTAATGCAGGTAGATAGAATTTAATTCTAGACTAGACAGTTTTAGAGCGCAAGAGGGAAACGGGATATAGACACCCTCATTGTGTATTGTAACATTATTCAGGAGAGTTAGGAGAGCATTGTTGAGAAGAGCAAGAGCATGCAGAGAGCAGTGTAAGAACACCCATGTATAGACATTTGAATTTATAGAAAGAAGGTTGATTCAAATTCATGGTTTTGTGTTTGTTCTCTGTGTATTGGTGCTGAATGATATGCTCATGAATGTTTGCTTCCTGTTATATATTTTCTTGATATGTTGTGTATATGATTTCATGTTTGAGTGAGAAGTCTGAATGGAAGTAGGAATGAGTTTCAATTGTTTCTCTATCTAAGTTAGAGTCCTTGCAAGGAGTGCAGTCGAAGTTGTCTGCAAGGAGTGCGTTGACAGAAGGCTCAGGTAGTTTAGCTTTTGTTCTCATTCACCCACAGGTGAAGTTGGGCACAGGAGCCATGCAAGGAGTGCGCAGGCCAAGTGAAGTCTCAGGATTGTGGACCTGAGTGAAGTGTTGAAGGACTGCTACTGCAGGTGTGCACAGAGTCAAAAAGATTCAAACACTTGAAGAGTTTGAAGGTTGCCGCAAGGAGTGAGCGCAAGAGTCTTTTCTAAGGCTCAGAGTTGTAAAGAAGCTCAGGAAGGATAAGGCCTTTGAAATTGTTGAAAGGAAGTGCAGGGAAGTTGTGACTGGAAGTTCATAAGAAGCGTCGCAAGTCTGCGCGCAGGTGGATGAGTTCCTTGGAGGAACACTTGGTCATTCGTAGAAATCGCCAAGGAAGCGCGGACGGTCGGAATTCCTTGAGGAGGATTCGCGACATCTCGTGAGCCATTAGATCTCACAGAGGAGTAGGGGAGATACGCTGAGTATTCCCAAAGGGTTCAAAGCTCAGACGAGATGGGATTGTAGATCCAAGTCACGAAGGACTGTTGGATTTACGCGTGGATTCTCATATCGGGGTTTCATGGATTGAAACACCGTAATATTGCAACGGGAATCGTGAAATCGCGATATGCGATATCCTGAAGGCTTATAAAATAGTGTGGGGCCACAAGGGTCAGAGTGGTGGACAGGTGGCACGAGTTATCAGAGTTTCGCAGCGAGAAGTCCTGATACATATGCATTAGGATTCGCGATATTGCGAACCCCGAATTGTCGATGAGGTGAAGCGTTGAATAGTCAACTTGCATGTGCGTCGGAGTTTCAGCTAATCGAGAATCAGAAGTCGGGGATATGAGTTGTTCAACATCGCGAGTGTCGAAATCATGATAGAGAAAACCCCCATAGGAAAAAGGTCAGCGTTGACTGGTTGTCGGGTTTTGGGAATTCGAGAGTCCAATGCTCAACCACTGACCTCACGAAGTCGCAAAGTCCAATCTTCTGAGTGCGAAAGGGAGATCTGGTGAAGGTTTGTTGTGGGTGAAGATTTCCCGATAGGGAAATAGAAGAGCTATTTAAGAGTTCTTCGGGTCGTTTGAAGGGGAAGATCCTGCGTCGAAGTGGACCTTCCGACCTGCAAATCGAGGAGGGTGCGTGCGTTGATATCAAGTGGTATCAGATACTGATTCTTGTCTGTATATTTCAAATGAGGAGGCATAAGAGGTAAAGAGCACTCTGATACACATCAAGTGGTATAAGATCCCAGAGAGATTCTTTGCTTTCTATAGCAGAGAAGGAGAATTCACCATGCCGCCTAGGAGAAGGGACGTGCCATCAACCGATCCAGAGGATAGGGAGATGCCAAGGAGAAGAGATAGGCAGATGACTGATCCAATCATGGAGAGAGAGATGCGTGATCTGCGAGCTAGAATCGAAGACATGGAGACAGCGCAAAGGTGTACAGTCAGTGCTGGGGATCTAAGTGATTCTGAAAGCGAAGTCGAGGTTGAATGTGAAGAGGAAGTTGCAGTTGAAGATGCATCAAATGAATGTTTGATCAGACCTATTGCAAGGATGGGTGGAAAATCAAAGATGGACATTCCAATTTATGAGGGAAACTTGGATGCAAAGGAGCTTCTAGATTGGATTAGAGCTCTAGACACATACATCGACTATGAAGATGTCGAAGAGGACAAGAAAGTCAAGCATGTTGTCACAAGATTGAAAGGACATGCAGCATTGTGGTGGGATGAACTATAAGCTGACAGACACTGCAAGGGAAAGTAGAAGATCAAGAGTTGGGACCGAATGATCGCAAAGATGAAGGTGAAATTCATCCCCAGGGATTACCAAATTACTCTGTTCAGGAGAATGCAGAACCTGAGACAGAAGCTAATGTCAGTGAAAGAATACACTGAGGAATTCTATAAACTGAACATCAGGGCAGGTCATCGGGAGAGCGATGATGAGAAGGTAGCCAGGTACATGAATGGCCTGAGATATGATATCCAGGACGAGATGAGCATGGTAACCATCCGAATGGTGGAAGATGTTTATCAGATGGCTCTTAAAGCGGAAGAGAAGCTGAGCCAAAAGAAGAGTCAGAGAGGCTGAGGCAGAAGTCAGCCCAGAGGCAAATCAGTTGCCCAGGATAGAAACCAGAAGCCCAAGGATGACTGGAAGAAACTTCAGATTCGAACTGAGAGAGGTGGAACCTCACAGAGAGGGAAATATGCTGAACGGAGAGGGAAACATACTGAGCAGAGAGGAGATTATGTTGACAACAATACTTTTCCTCATACTAGAGGTATAGGAAGAGGAAGAGGTGGAGTAATCACATGCTTCACATGTGAAAAGAATGGGCACAAGTCTTATGAGTGTCCAGAGAAAAAGAAAGAGGCTAGATAAACTCACATTGTCGAGGCACAGAGGTGAGACGCTGAGGTAGAAGATGTTGAAGAAGGAAGATCGATGATGATGCAAAAAGTCCTTTTGACACCAGAAAAGGAGGTGGAGAGTTCAGTCCAAAGGACTAGACTTTTTTGGACTGCTTGCAAGACCAAGGACAGGGTATGCAAGGTCATTGTAGACAACGGTAGCACAAATAATCTCGTTTCTACAGAGATGGTAGAGAAGATGGAGCTGGAGACGACTAATCATCCAAGCCCATATAGAGTTTCGTGGCTACAGAAAGGACACCAGGTAACTCTCACTAAACAATGTTTAGTTGAATTCAAGATAGGAGGATATAATGATAAGATCTTATGTGATGTCATTCCTATGGATGTTTGTCATCTATTACTGGGAAGACCATGGCAATATGATAGGAATGTGATTCATGATGGGCGAATGAACACATACACCCTAGAGAAGAATGGGAGGACTCACATGTTACTTCCAATTAGGGATAAGGAGGTGAAGCCGGAAGTAAGCAACACTTTACTACTCATGAGTGGGAAGGATATTTTTACAGAGGTTAAGAAGAAGGAGGATCCATAGTTCATTGTGGTTAGAAAGCCTAGAATTTTTTTGATTTGCACAAGAGTGGATGATTTACCAGATGAAGTTCAGGAACTGCTGGAAGAGTTTGCTGACATAGTAGTGGACGAATTACCTCATTCATTGCCACCGATCCGAAGTGTGAGTCATCATATTGACCTCATACCAGGAGCCAGTTTTCCAAATAAAGCCGCATACAGATTGACGCCGTAGGAGAATGAAGAAGTTAAGAGGCAAGTCCAGGATTTGTTGGACAAAGGTTTAGTTAGGGAAAGCTTGATTCCTTGTGCTGTTCCAACAATACTCAATCCAAAGAAAGATTGAGGCTGGAGGATGTGTACTGACTCGAGGGCAATTAATAAAATAACCATGAGGTATAGGTTTCCATTGTCGAGGATGGATGATCTGATGGATTGCTTGAGTGGAGCAAAGTACTTTTCAAAGATTGATTTGAAAAGTGGTTATCATTAAATCTGCATGAGAGAAGGTGATGAATGGAAGACAACATTCAAAACCAACGAGGGGTTGTACGAATGTCTTGTTATGTCATTTGGCTTAACAAATGCGCTGAGTACCTTCATGAGGTTTATGAACGAATTCCTGAGGGAGTTCATCGGAAAATTTGTCATTGTATATTTGGATGACATACTGGTTTACAGTAAAATAGTTGCAGACCATCTGAAGCATTTTGCTACAGTGATGCATAAACTACAGTGGGAGAAGCTGTTGATAAATATGAAGAAATCCTCATTCATGAAGATAGAGCTCATTTACTTGGGGTTTGTTATTTCGGAAAATGAGTTGAGGATGGATCCAGATAAGGTGGAAGTGATCAAGAATTGGTCATCACCGAAGAACATATTTGAGGTGAGAAGTTTTCACAGATTAGCTAGTTTCTACCGAAAATTCATTAAGAATTTCAGTGGAATTAGCGCAGCGATGATGGACACAGTGAAGAAAAGACACAAATTTTTTCACTAGACAGAAGAGGCTGAGAAGAGTTTCAACCTGTTGAAGAGTAAGATTATGGAACAACCAGTTTTGGTGTTGCCGGATTTCCGAAAGACATTTAAGGTGAAATGCGATGCAAGTGGGTTTGCAATAGGGCAGTCTTGAGTCAAGAAGATAGGCTAATAGCATATTTCAGCGAGAAGATGAATGAAGCAAAAGTGAAATATTCCACTTATGACAAGGAGTTTTATGCTATCATACAGGCATTGAAGAAATGGAGGCATTACTTAATCCCGAAAGAGTTTGTCTTATACAGTGATAATCATGCACTGCAGTTTGTGACTCAATAGGAGAAGATGAATCAGAAACATGTCAAATGGGTTGAGTATATGCAGAATTTCACTTTTGTGATTAAACATATTTTGGGTACTGCTAACAAAGTTGTTGATGCTTTGAGCAGGAAGTGTTTGTTGTTGCAGGAGTTCAGAGTCAAAACGTTGGGTTTTGATGATCTCAAGAACATGTACGCTGATGATCCAGATTGTCAAGAGGCGTATGAAGCAGCTGAGAATCTAGTTCTCAGGGATAGAAACCAATGGGTAGAATACATGATCCAGGAAGGATTGTTTTTCAGGGGAAATCAACTGTGTATTCCAAAATGCTCCATGAGGGAGAATCTGTTGAAGGAGAAACATAGTGGAGGATTAGCAGGACACTTCGGTCATGAAAAAACATTCGCGAAACTGAATGAGTCGTATTTTTGGTCGGGAATGCGAGAAAATGTCAAGAGATTCATGGACAGATGAAGAATTTGCCAGCATTCGAAGGGAAGAAAGAAGAATGCGGGATTTTATCAGCCATTACCCATACCAAAAAGGCCATGGGATGCAATTAGCATGGATTTTGTGTTGGGGTTGCCAAGAACGCAAAGAGGTTTTGATTAAATCTTTGTGGTGGTGGATAGATTTTCCAAAATGGCACACTTCATTCCATGTCAGAAAACCAGTGACGCAACTCACATTGCGAACCTGTTTTTCAAAGAGGTCATTCGACTTCATGGTTTGCCAAGGAGCATAGTTTCAGATCGAGATACAAAATTCATAGGGCATTTTTGGAGGACCTTATGGAAGAAGCTGGGAACTAACTTTTCATTTAGTTCAGCTTATCATCCTCAGATGGATGGATAGATAGGGATAGTAAACAGAAGTTTGGGAGAGTTGCTGAGAAGCCTGGTGATAGAGCACCATAGCCAGTGGGACCACATATTACCACAGGCAGAGTTTGTGTATAACGACTCAGTGAACAGGAGCACAGGGTAGAGTCCATTTCAGATTGTTTATGGCATGTAGCCGAGAGGAATTTCTCAACTGAGAGATTCAAAACAGACTACGACTAGGAGCGCTACTGCAGAAGAATTTGTAGAGGCAATGAAGGAACTTCACAACCAGGTGAAGGAGAGATTGCAGAGTTCAAGCCAGGATTATAAACGCAGAGCCGATCAGCATAGAAGACAACTTCAGTTTGAGGTTGGTGACTTGGTTCTGGCACATTTAAGGAAAGAAAGGTTCCCAAGAGGAACATACAATAAGTTGAAGATGAAGAAAATCGGACTGTGTAGTGTCTTGAGCAAATTTGGGGCGAATGCTTACGAGATTGAATTACCCGATGGGATCGGAATTTCTCCGATATTCAATATCTTGGATTTGTACCCATATAAGACTGAGGAAACAGGGACTGGAAGTGAGAAGCCAGTGATCCAGTGGAAAAAGAAAATGCTAGTTGCAGAGAAACCATAGATGGAGCGCATACTGGACAAAAGACTAAGTAAGAGGACCAGAAGAAAAGAATACTTTGAGTATCTGGTCAAATGGAAGAACCATCCAGTTGAAGATGCTAGCTGGGAGAGCGAAGTAGAAATACAAAAGCATGGATAGACCATGCCCGAACTCATGGACATGATCCCATGAAATTTTTGAAGCGAGGGAGTATGATGCAGGAGCATCATCAACGTCAAGCAAGCCAGCGTGGAAGCGAAGGACAGCTGGATGAGCGCCAACACAAATTTTGAATTTCTCTTGGATTTGATGTGCGAATATAAATGTGGAAATTTAATGAAGTGCACTTGTATAATGTAAAAGGACCTTGAGCCATTTGCTCTCATCCTTAGTAGGTAGAATGCATTTAAAGTAGTTAATGCAGGTAGATAGAATTTAATTCTAGACTAGACAATTTTAGAGCGCAAGAGGGAAACGAGATATAGACACCCTCATTGTGTATTGTAACATTATTCAGGAGAGTCAGGAGAGCATTGCTGAGAAGAGAAAGAGCATGCAGAGAGCAGTGTAAGAACACCCATGTATAGACATTTGAATTTATATAAAGAAGGTTGATTCAAATTCATGGTTTTGTGTTTGTTCTCTATGTATTGGTGCTGAATGATATGCTCATGAATGTTTGCTTCCTGTTATACATTTGCTTGATATGATGTGTATATAATTTCATGTTTGAGTGTGAACTATAAATGGAAGTAGGAATGAGTTTCAATTGTTTCTCTATCTGAGCAAGAGTCCCTACAAGGAGTGCAGTCGAAGTTGTCCACAAGGAGTGTGTTGACAGAAGGCTTAGGTAGTTTAGCTTTTGTTCTTATTCACCCACAGGTGCATTTGGGCATAGGATTCATGCAAGCAGTGCGAAGGCCAAGTGAAGTCTCAGGATTGTGGACCTGAGTGAAGTGTTGAAGGACTGCTGCTACAGGTGTGCACAGAGTCAAAAAGATTCAAACACTTGAAGAGTTTGAAGGTTGCCGCAAGGAGAGCACGCAAGAGTCTTTTCTAAGGCTCAGAGTTGTAAAGAAAGTTAGGAAGGATAAGGCCTTCGAAATTGTTGAAAGGCAGTGCAGGGAAGCTGTGACTAGAAGTTCGTAAGAAGTGTTGCAAGTCTGTGCGCAGGTGGACGAGCTCCATGGAGGAACACTTGGTCATTTGCAGAAATCGCCAAGGAAGAGTGGATGGTTGGAATTCCTTGAGGAGGATTCGCGACATCCCGTGAGCCGTTATATCTCATAGAGGATCAGGGGAGATACGTTGAGTATTCCCAAAGGGTTCAAAGCTCAGAAGTTATGGGACCGTAGATCCAAGTCACGAAGGACCATTGGATTTACGCGTGGATTCGCATATCGGGGTTTCGTGGATTGAAACTACATAATATTGCAACGGGAATCGTGAAATCGTGATATGCGATATTCCAACAGCTAATAAAATAGTGTGGGGCCACAAGGGTCAGAGTGGTGGACAGGTGGCATGAGTTATCGGAGTTTCGCAGCGATAAGTCCCGATACATATGCATTAGGATTCCCGATATCGCGAACCCCGAATTGTCGATGAGGTGAAGCGTTGAATAGTCAACTTGCACATGCATCGGAGTTTCAGCTAATTGGGAATCGAAAGTCGGGGATATGAGTTATTCGACATCGCGAGTGCCGAAATCGTGATAGAGAAAACCCTGATAGGAAAAAGGTCAGCGTTGACTGGTTGTTAGGTTTCGGGAATTCGAGAGTCCAATGCTCAACCACTGACCTCGCGAAGTCATGAAGTTCGATCTTCTGAGTGCGAAAGGTAGATCTGGTGAAGGTTTGTTGTGGGTGAAGATTTCCCAATAGGGAAATAGAAGAGCTATTTAAGAGTTCTTCGGGCCGTGTGAAGGGGAAGATCCTGCGTTGACGTGGACCTTCTGACCTACGAATCGGGGAGGGCGCGTGCATCGACATCAAGTGGTATTAGATCCTGATTCTTGTCTTTATATTTCAGACGAGGGAGGCATAAGAGGTAAAGAGCACTTTGATACACATCAAGTGGTATCAGAGCCCAGAGAGATTCTTTTCTTTTTGTAGCAGAGAAGGAGAATTCACCATGCCGCCCAAGAGAAGGGATGCGCCATCAACAGATCTAGAGGATAGGGAGATTCCAAGGAGAAGAGGTAGGCAGATGACTGATCCAATCATGGAGAGAGAGATGCACGATCTGCGAGCTAGACTCGAAGACATGGAGACAACACAAAGGCGTATAGTCAGTGCTGGGGATCTAAGCGATTCTGAAAGTGAATTCGAGGCTAAACGTGAAGAGGAAGTTGCAGCTGAAGATGCATCAAACGAATGTTTGATTAGAGCTATTGCAAGGATGGGTGCAAAAGCAAAGATGGACATTCCAGTTTATGAGGGAAACTTGGATGTAGAGGAGCTTCTAGATTGGATTAGATCTCTAGACACATACTTCGACTATGAAGATGTCAAAGAGGACAAGAAATTCAAGCATGCTATCACAAGATTGAAAGGACATGTAGCATTGTGGTGGGATGAACTACAAGCTGACAGATGCTACAAGGGAAAGCAGAAGATCAAGAGTTGGGACCGAATGATCACGAAGATAAAGGCAAAATTCATCCCCAGGGATTACCAAATTACTCTGTTCAGGAGAATGCAGAACCTGAGACAGAAGCTGATGTCAGTGAAAGAATACACTGAGGACTTCTATAAACTGAACATTAGGGTAGGTCATCAAGAGAGTGATGATGAGAAGGTAGCCAGGTACATGAATGGCCTAAGATATGATATCCAGGACGAGATGAGCATGGTAACCATCCGAACGGTGGAAGATTCTTATCAGATGGCTCTTAAAGAAGAAGAGAAGCTGAGCCAAAAGCAGAGTCAGAGAGGTTGAGGTAGAAGTCAACCCAGAGGCAAATCAGTTGCCCAGGATAGAAACCAGAAGCCCAAGGATGATTGGAAGAAACCTCAGATTCGAATTGAGAGAGGTGGAACCTCACAGAGAGGGAAATATGCTGAACAGAGAGGGAAGCATACTGAACAGAGAGGAGATTATGCTGACAACAATACTTTTCCTCATACTAGAGGTAGAGGAAGAGGAAGAGGTGGAGTAATCACATGCTTCACATGTGGAAGGAATGGGCACAAGTCTTACGGGTTTCCAGATGTTATCACCCCATAAATTATGGGAATCAGTTGATGACTTGGATATTATCTGTATCTGGTGATTTGGTTGACAAATGATATTGCATTCTTCAAATAATTTGTGAAAAGAAAAAGAAAAAGA
>SNQJ01S0062796.1:0-10049 GCA_010110895.2 Picea sitchensis
GCCTCAACCCACAATGGTTTGTCATAAGTACAAATATCCTACCCAAGAGGGAATGCCTCCACATTTTTAAAGCATGCACTATGGCAGCCAACTCTAGATCATGGGTCACATAATTGATTTCATGTTGATTCAATTGTTTGGATTCGTAGAAAATTACACGCCCTTCTTGCATAAGGACTCCTCCAAGTATTTCCTTATAGGCATTTGTACACACGAGGAATTCATCATCGGGGTCTGCAATATTCATCACGGGTGCATGGGTTAGAAGGTATTTTAGTTCTTGAAATATTTCTTCACATTTTGATGTCCAAGTGAATTTAACCCTCTTTTTTTGAAGGGCAGTGATTGGACAACCAATCTTGGAAAATCCTTTTATGAACCTTCTATAGTATCCTGCTAAGCCCATAAAGGACCTAATATCGGATACATCAATTGGGGTAGGCCATTCCATGATAGATATGATATTTTTAGGGTCTACTGTCACTCCTTCTTCATAAATAATGTGGCCTAAGTAATGTACTTTATTCTGGAAAAAATCACACTTGCTAAACTTAGCGTAGAGATGATTCTCTCTTAGTACTTGAAGCACTAATTTAAGATGTTCTTCATGCTCCTCTCTGTTTTTGGAGTAGATTAGGATATCATCAATGAAAACCAGTAAAAATATGACTAGGAATTTGTTGAGTACATTATTCATCAAGCACATAAAAGTGGCAGGGTCATTGGTCAATCCAAATGGCACCACCAAAAATTCATAGTGACCATATCTTGTCCTGAAAGTTGTTTTGTGGATGTCTTCATCCTTGATTCAAACTTGATGGTATCCAAACCTTGACTAATGGAAGCAACCCTTAATTTGTCAAAAAAGTCATCGATTCTTGGTAAGGGATACTTGTTCTTTATGTTTGTCTTATTGAGTTGTCTATAGTCTATGCACATTCGGAGTGTGCCATCTTTCTTTTTCACAAAAAAGGTAGGTGCTCCCCGTGGAGACACACTAGGTCGGATGTAGCCTTTGTCCATCATCTCCTTTAGTTGTAACTTGATCTCAACTAGCTCTAGTGTACTCATCCTATAGGGAATTCTAGACACTGGCACTCCTCCAGGTGCAAGTTCTATGGAGAAGTCAATGTCTCTTCTCGGAGGTAGACCTGGTACCTCTTCTCGAAACACGTCTTTATACTCTCTTAATATGGGGTGGTCCTCTAGGTTTGGTTTTTCATACTCAACAGATTCCAACCCCTGTATTTCATATATAGGGCATCCCTTCCTGCAATACATTTTTATTTGAAGGTTTGGTATTCATGTCACTGAGACAGGCCTCTGAATCCCTTGGAGGGTCATTTTTCTCCCTTCCTTATTTTCACATTCCAAAGTTTTATGGTAACATTCCAACTTGGTTTTATAAGTGGCTAACCAGTCCATACTAACCAACAGGTCATAAGATCCTAGGGGAAGTATGTTAAGGGTTGATTGGGTGGGCAATCCATCCATAATGAATTGGCAAGATGGTATGACCTATGCTACTTTTCTTTTGGTTCCAGTGGCTAGTTGTACCAACCATGGCTTAACATGTCTAATTGGTTGCAGTTTACACCTATCAACAGTCTGAGGGGCCACATAACTCAAATTAGAACTAGGGTCAATTAAAATAGAAACTAGACAGTTGGCAATCATACCTTCCATCTCCATCACTGAGGCTTGGTGGTTGGAATGGTTATTATACAGGGTTGCATAAATCCATGGCATTCTCCTAGCCACATCATTGAATCTGATAGCTTCTTGGATATTTTAGACTCTCCTATTGTTCACTTGTCTGTGTGGACAATCCCTGAGTAGATGTTCTTCTCCACAACCCCAACATTTCAAGGGTTCTTTCTTTGGGTTATTAGTCTTTCTCGGGGTTGCTCCAAAAGGTTTATTTCCACTCTAGGAGGGGAAATATTGTTGATACACACTTCTAGTAGGAAGTCTCATCCTAGAATCCTTACCATAGTTATTAAATCTTGAGGATTTAAACCCCTTCTTCTCGAATCCCAAACTACTCTTCTTCTTCCAGTCTTTGCGAGGTTCTGTCTGGCTCCTGAACTATTCATAACAATACCTTGCCTTCCGGATAGTGTCTTCTAAGGTATTTGGCTCGTCAAACTCAATCTTGTCATGGTAGGTCTGAGGTAACCCATTAATAAATTGTTGCACTTTTACCTTTTCATCCTTTATGTAGGGTACATACCTCAGCAGCTCAAGGAATTTATTGACATATTCCTCTATGGTGAGTTGTCTCATCCTGAGTTCATAGAACTCCTTAGTCCTCCCATCAAAGTATTTCTCTGACGGATACTTATTCTTGAAGTGTTTCTCAAATTGTTTCCATGACAAGTCCTTCCCATGGATTCCTTTCACATTCCTAAGGTCTTCCCACCAAATGGAAGCCTTTCCATTTAGGTTGAAGATGGTTATTTGAGCCTTCAAGTTTTCAGAGTAGTCATGGTCTCTGAAGTACTTCTTTAAACCAAGCAACCAAGATTTTGCCTCTTCCCCTTACTCCATCTCTCCATTGAAAGAGGGTGGTTTGGCTTTCTTTAACTCTTCAGGATCATGAATTTTGGAATCATTTCGCTTCTTTCCTTTCCATTGAGAATGTGAACTAGATTTTCTACTAGAAGATCCCTCAGAGTTGCTAGTTTCCTCTCCAGAGGATTCTCTCGATTAGTGTCTCCTACTTCCAAGTTGGACCTTCCTTGAGGTACTCCTCCTAGTGTAACCACTTATGGGACCACGTTTTTGTATCTCGGGTGGGCTTTGACTTCTCTTTGTATGTTGTCGATCCACCTGACTAGTTGTGGGTCCATTTTGCAGCTGCCTCTGTATATCGGATAAGCTCTGCAGCAAGACTGCATTAATTTCCAAAAAAAAATTCTTGTTCCTTTATCAATCTCTCGTTGTCGGACTTTCAAATTTGTAATTCGGCCATGAGGCTCTTTACAATTTCAGCTAGACCCGGAGGGGTTTCCATTTCCCTCCTTTTGTCATACTATTCGTCTCTATTGTGGGAGCCATCCCCCACTTCATGGCGCATCACCATCCTTTATACTTGTAGTTTTCTCACGATTTACTAACTGCTTGAGTTCAGACAAAACACTTATTGTTAGCCAACAATCTATTATTTTATGAACCACACACAATTCATAGTTCTTAAATACACACACGCGGTAGAAAGTTTCATTCTTTTCTTCAGTAAAAGTTTAACGAAACTCTTTAGGAAAGAGGTAAGATAGGGTGTCACCCTTAAAAGTCCTTTAAATATTGTTTTTACACAACTCATCCATGAGCCCAAATAGGCCAAGTGTTGTGACCATGCTATGATACCAATTTGTAACACACCTGACCCTTGAGTATTTTTCCTAAGGATAGGGAATTCGAATTTTCGTCTTCCTTCTTAGATCAGATCCTCCTTTCCTGTGTCTATCATATTTTTGCTTATCAAGGGCTCTCCAACCCCGGTCATCATGCTCGTATCTGAGTTCAAGATGGAAAGATATGCTCCAGTGAAGGATATTCTAGAATTCATCGGTTGAGGTCCACGTAGCATCCATGGGAATCCATTACTAGGTTCTCTCCACTCGCAAGTAAATTCCATTCATTGCCTAAGCCAATGATGGACTCAATACAAATCTATCATTCTGTATGTAGAGGAATTTGGTGTTGAACTCCTCCTTTCCTTCCTGCATGCTTTACCTCCGGAGCCCAGATTCTCAAAATACCTCCACGTGGCTCTGGCCTTCAGGCCTATTACCTTTTGCATGAATTTGTATCCCTAAACCCCCAAACCCCCGACGTTATGGACTCTCGAAGGGGTCCACTCTCATGGAGTGACGTACTAGATGTGACGACACTTACAGGTGGTTCATGAATATGCTTCCTTCCACGTGGGTTGAACAGTTAGTTACTCGAGAGGACACGTGGCCCATATCTTGGGTGGAACGTGTTGCGTCCGAGTGGGTCCACGTCAACCTGGGTGATTTTGACATAATGCATCATACGAATTATCACCTTCCTAGTCCTTTGATCCTACGGTTACAGCGCATCCACATAATGCCTAGATCCATAGCCTTCGTTACTTTGTAACTTCGGCCTTCGGGGTTCTTGATGTGAGTCTCCCCCTATTTCTCCTGAAGTGGAAACATCAGGTTGATCTTGTCGTAGATCTGAAGGCTAGGAAGGAACCCAAAGGATCCCTAAATATACAGTGTTGGTCACTTCACGGCTCCGGCCTTCAGGGGTTTTTTCTTTACAGTCGCTTCATTCTTCCAAAGTAGGACTTCTTCGAAGTACCATGTGAGGGTCCCTCCTCCCGAATGATTGGATAGTAGGAGAGGCTCCTAACGATCTCCCCAAATCTACGGCTCTCAGTACTTCGTAACTTCAGTGTTCGGGGAGTTTGATGCTATGGCATTTCCATTCTCCCGAACGAAAACTTTGTTGAAGTCGTCTTCGTGTAGATCCAATGGCTGAGGGGAACCACGAGCATTCTTGATTGGTGGCTCGTGCTACTTCACGATGGAGATTTGGATCATGGTTTAGTCAGTAAGATAGGTTCCTCTAACCACTAGGGAAACCTCCCAACTTGGTTCAACCTTGAAGATGATCGTAACTCTCAGTCGCCTTCGGCCGGTTTGTGACTATTAGGGTCGATAATAGCCCGAATTCCTAGACTTTCGGAGCTCTGGAGCCAGAATTCTTAGCTCCCTTAGGATTAGCATATGGTACCTAGGTGTTGGTCGTATGGGTCCTTCTAACTCTTGCAAGTTAAACAAAAATTCCTTCATCAT
The DNA here is from genome assembly GCA_010110895.2 of Picea sitchensis. Taxonomy (NCBI): domain Eukaryota; kingdom Viridiplantae; phylum Streptophyta; class Pinopsida; order Pinales; family Pinaceae; genus Picea; species Picea sitchensis. The sequence goes on from SNQJ01S0062796.1 coordinate 4,833, forward strand.
GAATTTGTTACAGACTTGGGCCTGATATCCCGATCACGCAGCAAGGAGTTTGAAGAATATATCCTCTTCAGATGGGCAGGGCCAAATTGATGCAATACTTTCTATCTCGGTCATCCTACAGGTTTACATCCCATGACACCTCGAGGGATAAGCTAGACATATAGACGATCAATGAGAAGCATAAGTTCATAGGGAGATAAATGCATACACAAAACTTGATCGTTCAATACAGAAACCATTCTTAGATATATAAGTACATACATTCAACCATTATTCAATTTCAATGCATAGAGTATGAAAACACTTATCAGAACCAGACGACGTGATGCGACTGTTGAAAGAGGTGCATGTTTCCACCCAACCATAGGCTCAGTCACTCCTAATGTATTTACCACTAGCCACCCTCGAGTTATACCAAGATGCTCTGAGATAGAATCCTTTCTTTCGGCTCAGCGATAGTTAGGGATGGAGGTTAGTCTCCTCCTCCCACAGGATCTTGGAAACGGGTTTTCTCGATACCAAGAAAGGACCTATGTCTGAGTAATTCCTCAGTCACTCACCAACCTCGTTTATCAGCTTGTATCATAACCCTACTAGCCACTTCCTGCAACTAGAACATGTTCGTTTCTCAATTATTCCTCGAACTTGAGAGCTTAGTCTCTCTTCTCTGTTGCTCTTCACAGGTCTTCCTCTGCTCACCACGCCTTCCTTTCTTTCCTTCCTGATCAAGATTGTGTGTGGCCCGAATTCCCATTTCGTGGTCAGTTCTGAAATCCTTACAGATGGGTTCTCTTCCCCATCCCCTCATTAACTCTTGAGGAGGTCTTCCCACCTACCATCCTGACTATAATTCAATCCTAGGTCAAAGGACTATTCTGGTCTTGAGTAATTAAATCCAGCAAGGTACTAGTTTGGTGGGGGTTATCTCAACCATTCCCAGTTCCCCACACCATCTCTTTCATAACATATGTGGTTTATCTTGGCAAACCCCCCTTTCAGTAGTTATGCAACACTTATCCATTTTCTCTTAATAACAAAAATTACATTCATTGACCCTTTATACAAAGGTTCATCAAATCAAACATTCACACATATCGAGTTTTCCATAGTCTCTTGGCGAATATAGTTATATTTACAAAATGGGGGAAACAGGGGTGTTACAGTTGATCAATCCCAACTACCAACAAAATCCCTCCTTAGATTTTGTTGTAATGATTAGGGACCTACATGCCCTCAATCAGATGGGTAGCTCTTCCCCTCACCACCAGTTCAATGATCTAGATTGAATCGGGCTCCTTCCATCGGAATAGAAAATTACAAACCCAATATTTCCTCATGATGGTACCATTCTAGCGGATCATTCCAATAGATCCAACGGCTCTCAAAATAGAAAACCAACAGTCTCGATCCCCTCAATTCTTCTTCATACATGATGGTTATCACTTGTTTCTTCAACCATTTATGTGATGGTCATGTGGGACACCCAATGACCCTACAACTAAGATCACATCACGTCCACTATCTGATCGACAACTAATGTTCGTTCTCAGAGTTCCTCACCATCGAAACACTCTCATTCCAGTGTGATGGACCACTTGGACTTGCTCACTCTGATAGAACTCACTACAATGGATCTAACGATCCTCATTCACTTCATCGAACGGTTAGGGTGCACTCACGGTTTACAACTGCATGGTGGTTACGGTTCCTAGGTCTTCCTTGTTTGTCTGGACCATAATAGATCCAACGATTGAGATCTTATGAGACACATCTTGATAGATCAATGGTCCTCAAACTCCCAAGTCATCGGAGTCTTTTCTCAATCCCTCTTTCTAGGATTCAGATATCCCTTCTTTCAAAATATTTGAAACTGACATCAATGATCCAAAACTCACTGATTCCACTCTTTGATAAATTAATGGTCCTTTTTGACTGGAAGTCTCCTCATCGGACCTCGCTATTAACTCCTCACTTGGTCACTTTGATGGTAGCACCATCCGACAAAAGGTCCAAATCTACTTGCTATGTCGAATTAATGGTTGAGAATCGTTCTGACTCAAAACACAGGTTTCTTCAAGATAACAGTTTGATTTCAGACTTAACCATTACAGGGTTTTCTTCTAGGCCATCACTAAGGTTCTATCAGACCTTCTTGGATCTCACCTTCACTCTAAAACTGGCTAAGATGATTTCTCTTTGAGAATTTGATGAATTTTTTCATATCCTGCAAACTTTCCATTCAAAGCAGGGAGGTTTCATAGGGCTTAAGGCTCCCTAACTACTCTGAAACTCTCATCGGGCTTTAGGGCACTCCTGTCAATTATGGGTGAATATTTTATTCATATTTTGCAATTTTTCCACTCAAATACTTGCAGTTCCACATGGTTACACCCATTATTTTCATTACACATGTAGTGAAGGTTTATATATTGCAAGATTTCCATTTCAAGGACTTGCATAACTCACAGGGATACACCCTACCCCTGCACATCTTGCTTGGTTATAAAGGTCTATCAGTTTAATAGTGAAAGCAAACATACTTACTCCATTTTACTCAAGAATTCAACCATTCCTTATATACATTTGCATTCACCATTTAAACTCGAAAACAACACATTTACATCATTAAGCATAAATCAAACATGTCAATTTAAAACCTTATTTGTTTAGTGAAATGTCAAACCATCCAACTGACTGAGAGAGGAAGCATTTCCTCCTAACCTTAGTCTATGTTGCAAATTTCCTTCATGTATCACACCACCCTTGTGCCAAGCCATGATACCACCAAGGGATTGATTTAGTTAACTACCCAACCAGGAAAAAAGATTAGGAAGGTCACTCTCCTTCACTCCTCCAACAACAAAAGAAGTTTCCCTCTTACCACTAAGCTCGAGACCCCCATGAGTTTATCAGGAACCTTCCCAACTGGATTTTCTCTTCACAAGGGAGTCCCTTCTCTACTATATAGTCTTTCAATGACCTCCCCTTACTAGTGTCAGTTTCTTTCCAGTAAGAACCAAGTTTTGGTCCTCTATTTCTCCAATATGGATCTAGGTATTCTCTGTTCCATGGTGGCCATTAATTCCTTGAGAAATTTCCTATTTTCCTCCAAGAAACTTCCCAAAAATTTGTTTCTTAGAGTTAAGTGCATGAATCTCCTCCTCACCGCTTTGTTATACTATGAGTCTGCAATTCACTCTTCTTTTTGTGGTTCTCTGTAAGAACCCTCCTTCAGCTTCTCAATCTCTCTTGTGTGCGCTTCCTTTGTTCCTCTATGTCTCGTGTCTACACATATCTCTCTCTCATTATGTGTATTCTATATGGTGGTTTTCCACCTTTGGTCTCTTCTTCCGCATTCTCCTCGAGATTTTCATGGATAATGTCAGATGCAATCTCTAGTCAAGGATCTGAATTCGAAGGGGAAATCCAGGGTGTCCTTTTGTCAGGTTCTAACTGACCCTTGGCTTCCTTAAATCACCAATTCTATCAGCAAATATAACCGCTTCAACCACCAATCATGCTACCCATAACTGATCACATGGCTCAATGGAGATCTAAGTAGAATGGCAGGTGATGCATTTAATTTTTTAGGTGTAGGATGGAATGTTGAGCAAGATTCATAGTTTCTTCATTGAATCCTCTCCACTCCACCTCACCAGTCCAACTCACCAATTATGCCTTGTGACATCTTTTCTAGTACTCAAGTCATTTCCCTCTCAGATAGTTGTCTGATGTTTTCCATTAATCAACAACATAACTACATGCTTCGTAATCACATTATATGAAATCTTAGAATAATTATGATTATGGGGGGAAACAAAGTGTTGCATTCCCCTCCCCCTTAAAGAAACACCATCCTCATTATTTAAAACACCCTATATATATACAATTATATAGAAAAAAAAATGGATATGCCACTCTCATGGCATCTTCCAGTTCCCAATTAGCCTCATATGATCCAAAGTGCTTCCATTGCACCTTGACCTGCACCACAACTTGGTTCAGGAGCAGTTTTTCTCTCTTGTCCATGATGCATTGATGTTCGGGCTAGAATTCTCCCTCTGGTTCCACCTGTATCACGGTCCAATCAATAACATGATTATAATCATGAACATATTTCTTTAATAAGGATAAATGGAACATATCATGAGCTCTAATAGTAGGTGGCAAAGCAAGTCTATATGTTACTAGTCCCACTCTTTCCAGAATTTCAAATGGTCCACAATAGTGGGGTGGAAACTTAGCACATGTCCCCATCCTTAGGGAAATCCTCTTGGGTTTCACTATGAGATACACATGATCTCCCACCTTGAACTCTTTATGATTTTGCTTACTATCTGCGTAGCTCTTCTTCCTATCCTAGGTTGCTTTCAAATTATGCCTTATCTTGATTATTGCATGTTCCATTTCCTTTAGTAGTTATGGTCAAAGTGTGATATTGTCCACTGGACTATCCCAACTGATTAGAACTATGCACTTCCTTCCATATAGAACCTCAAATGGGCTCATCTTCAATGATTCTTGGTAACCATTGTTATAGGAAAACTCTATTAGGGGTATATATTCTTCCCATTGTTTGGGTTGATGCATAACATGTGTTCTCAACATATCCTCTAGCACTCTTTTCACTCTCTTGATATGACCATATATCTAAGGATGATAGGTCGTGCTCAATGCTAACTGTGTTCCCAAGCCTGCAAACAAAATTTTCCAAGAGTTTGAAGTGAAATTAGTATCTATGTCCGACTGAGTTATGGTCTTGGGAAACCATGCAATCTGAAAATTTCCTTCATAAAAATGTTAGCAACATCTATAGTATTAAAATTGATAAATTTCGAGTTTCTATTAAGTTCTTTTCAATTTACTAGACAATAATAACATAAGCAGGATCACTGAAAGAAACACAATCACAAGGTACACATCATTTATCCCAGGAAACCCTCATGGGGGAGAAAACCCAAAAAAAACTTCCTTAATATATATTGTCAATACAATGCCAAGATAATAAACCAAACACTAGAGAATATCCAATACTGAGAAATGTGTCTCTCTCTCCTTCTTCCGGCAATTGCAACTTCCTTCAAACTTCTGCACTAGATGAGTGAGTGAATGAGGTGCTAGCCACTCTTATTTATACTAGCTTAGGAGCGCTACGGTTGTGTCTTTTCATCAAGCATTGTCGACTTCTCCAACTAGTGGATAAAACAACTTTAATTA
>SNQJ01S0062796.1:26392-45336 GCA_010110895.2 Picea sitchensis
ACATAAGTCCCGACATGATCAATCCATAAAAGGGGATTGATCTATATGATAATAACTCAATTATAATTAGAATATTCTTCAAAGTTACAATATTTCAACACTCCCCCTTGACAAGAAGGGTATTCTACAACATCATCATGAGAGAGAGAGAGGGCAGCAACATCAACAACACCTGGAACGTTGACTGGCATATTTATAAATCATTGAAAAAATTTCTCATCATCAATAACATCATCATTCACAGCATGGAACTAGAGTATCATCATCATCATCATTCACAACATGGAGCTGGAATAGCATCATCGTCATCATTCACAACATGGAGCTAGAATAGCATCATCGTCATCATTCACAACATGGAGCTGGAATCTTAAACATCAACATCAGTTAGCATAAAATATGTAACAACAACACCAACAACATTATCATCAACAGCGCGAGGTTGTAGCAACAACATCATCACAACACGATGTTAGATCAAAAACATCATCGCAACACGAGGCTGGAGTAACAACATCATCAACAACATGAGGCTAGAACAACAACATCATCAGCACGAGGTTGAGATAACATCATCATCATCATATAGCAAAAAAATGAGGCAGGTGTAACAACAACATTTTGTGGTACTCTGACAGTCCCTAGAGATCTACCTAGGAATCATAAGATTCCCTAGGATATAAAATTCTAACTGAGCTACCATGTGTTACTCTAATAGACCGTCCTTACTGGACCTTCGAGATCTTCCCAGGAATCATAAGATTTCCTAGGATTATTAAAATCCTAACGGAGCTTCCACTACTGACCACAGTTGGCATATACATGCACAGGTACTCTAACAGACCATCCTTACCAAACCTTCGGGATCTGTCCAGGGATGATCAGTCCCCTAGGATATAAAATCCTAATTGAGCTAGCTGTTGTTGGTCAGGATACCATAGTATCATCAGCATCACTCCCCCTTTCGAGAGAGGTCCTTTCGGACTATACCAAGCTTGTCTCGAAATTATTCAAAGTTTACACAAGACAGAGGCTTAGTCAACACATATACAACCTACTCATATATGCCAACATATTGAAGCTTTACAGCTCCCCTCTGCACCATATCACGAATGTAGTGATACCGGATTTCAATGTGCTTCGAATTGTCATGGAACACAAGGTTCTCTGTCATCTTTATGCAAATTTGGTTATCACATAGAATCACGGTTTCTTCCATCTCCAGATAAAATAGACCTGTCAACAACTTCTGAAGCCATATGGCTTCACAACTGGCGGAACATGTTGAAATGTATTTTGCTTATGTCATTCTCATAAACATAATGGATTGCTTCCTTATCTACCATGAAGTCATGGTCGACCCTAGACTGAAACAACATCTTGAAGTTCTCTTTCTATCAGAAACACTTCCAGCCCAATCTGAATCAGTATAACCAACCAGTATGAATTCATGATCTCCATTATAATAGAGACCAAAGTCCAATGTACCCTTAAGGTATCTCATCACATGTTTTACAGCAATAAGGTGAACATGTATGGGCTCTACCAAGTATTGACTCAAGGTGTTCACAGAAAAACATATATCTGGCCTGGTATTCGTCAGATACATCAACGATCCAATGATATGTCTGTACAACGTAGCATCAACCAATTCTGACAAAGTATCAACCAAGAGCTTCAACTTTGTTTCCATGGGTGTGTTCATGGATTTACATTCCAACATATCAAACATCTTTAGTATTTCAACTGCATACTTCCCTTGGTTAAGGAAGATCTTCTCTAGGCTCTGCCAAACTTCAAGACCTAAGAAATAGTGCATCGGGCCTAGGTCTTTCATCTCAAATTTTGTAGCGAGCTTCTTCTTACAATCAGTGATGAGATCTTCTTCTTCAGTTAATAATAATTCATCCACATACAACAGTAATATAACTAGCTCATCATTCATAACCTTGAAATAAAGGTTAGAATTAGATTTACTTTGGTAAATCCCAAGATCGTCAGGAAACTGTCAATTCTTCCATACCAAGCTCTAGGATCTTGCTTCAACCCATACAGAGCCTTCTTCAACCTGCAGACATGAGTCTTTATATCTTCAACTTCAAACCCTTGAGGTTGTTCTATATACACTTCTTCTTCAATAACACCAATTAAGAAGGTTGTTTTCACATCCATCTAGAGTAACTTCCACTTCATATTCGCTGCAAGAGCTATGATGGTTCTGATAGAAGTGTATCTAGCTACAAGAGAAAATGTCTATTCATAATCAATGCTTTCTTTTTGAGAAAATCCACGAGCTACAAACCTTGCTTTATGTTTTTCAATACTTCCATCTGCATCATGTTTTATTTTGTATAACCATTTGGAAGATACCACATCTTTGTTCTTTGGTCTTGGAACTATTTCCCATACATCATTCTTTATAATGGATTGGTATTCTTCTTTCATGGCATCTGCCCATTCTTTCTTATGAATGGATTCTTCAAAGCAAGTAGGCTCCTTTTCTATGAGATCACACATCAAATCCATATAACTGAAGAATGGCTTAGGTTTCTTAACATATCTCATGGTTCCTTCTGGGGCACCATACTTCTCTCCATATTGAATAAGTTCTTTTTCCCAAGCTGGCTTTATCTTGTGAGAGATCGTCATCTGGGGAGGTTCTTGATATTCTATCATATCATGATCTTATGGAATCTCATCATTAGAGGTATTTGTAACTCCCCTCATTGGTTCTGCGACTCTGGGAGCTACAAGATCTTCATATACTTCTTCAAGATGGAATCTCCTTGATTTCTTGAGTGTTGCATCTTAATCAAAGGTTACATCTCCGTTGATCTCAATATGATGGTAACCTGGTATGTAAATTTGGAAGGCCTTAGAGACCTCATAGTATCCAACAAATTCTCCCTTCTTTCCTGAAGGGTCCAGCTTGGTTCTCTTTTCTTTCGGAATCTGTACAAATACTGGACAGCCAAATATCTTGAGATGTATTACTTCTGGCTTCTTTCCAGAGAACATTTCTTCAGGGGTTTTGAATCCAAGTGCACTATCGTATATTTGTTTTGTACATACATTATTGTTCTTGTTGCTTCATCCCACAAGTACATTGGAAGATCTTGATCGTGGATCATAGTTTTCATTACTTCCATTATAGTTTTATTCTTTATTTCTTCTACACCATTTTTCTAAGGATTATAGGGAGTGGTGAGCTCCCTCTTAATCCTAGAATATCTACAAAATCTTACAAATTATTTTGAGGTGTACTCTCCTCCATTATCTTACCTGAGTATCTTGATTTTTCTTTCAGAGACATTCTCTATCAAGGCTTTGAATTCCTTGAATTTTCCAAACACTTCATCTTTTGATTTCAAGAAGTAAACCCAAGTCTTGCAAGAATAATCATCAATAAATGACACATAGTATACATACCCACTAAGAGAGTTTGATGGCATTGGGACAAATACATCTGTGTGGATGAGCTCCAAGATTCCTTCTGCTTTACTGTCACTCTTCGGGAAAGGATTATTTATGTTCTTTCCTTGTGTACATCCCTTGCACACACCTTCATGATCAACCTTGAATTCTAGTAGACCTATAACTACCTTGCTTATGTATGGTAAGGCTTTGTAGTTGATGTGAGATAGTCTTCTATGCCAAAGTTCGCATGGACTCTAAGTCGAGTGAGTCAAGGCTACATCTGAGTGACCTTTTAATTTATACAAACTGCCTTCTTTTGTTCCAATAACAATTGCATCTTATATGGTTTTTCCTTTAGGCCACATAAGGAATTCACCATCTATGACTGCAACCCTAACACCTTTATTATATAAAGATGAGATAGAAAGTAAATTCTTTGTCAAACCTGGTACATAGAGTACATCCTTCATCTTCATTGGGGTCCTTGAATCAATTTTGTAAGTGGATTATCCGACTCCTTTAATAGGGTACCGGTAATCATCTCCGAGTGTAACTTTCTAGGGAAAGTTATTTTCTGTAAGGCTAGAGAGGATGTCTCTCTAACTTGTCATGTGCTTAGAAGCACCACTATCTATGAGCCAAGTATCCTCTCCAGGTGACATAGATCCTGAGAGGGAAGAGAATAAAACATAGTCTTCAATATTTTATTTTATCATCTTTGTGGGTGTCTCATCGTCTTCAACTACATGGCCATGGTGTCTTTTGTTATTTCTCTTATTGTATTTCTCTTATAGATGGACAATTATTAGCAATATGTCCAATCTTGTCACAATTGTGACATTGATAAGAGGAGAAATCCTTTTCTCTTCTTTGACCTTTTTGAAACTTCTGGAATCTCCTTGGAGGGTGAGATTCTTTAAGGAAATGGTTGAATCTCTTTGGAGGGTGAGATTCCTTATGTAGGTGGGTATCCTTCTAGAAGTGAGACCTTTTATTTCCTCCTTTAGCATGAGCATCTAGGGCTTCATATTCATCCCTTAGTAGTATTGCTTCTCGGTTAGCTACTCTTGCTTCTTCTTGAACACATTCTTCCCAAAGAATTTCAAATTGGAGTTTCTCCTATCTTGCACAGATATTTTGGATGAAGGCATCCCAAGTACTTTTGATACAATTAAGAATTGTCATTATGAGTTCATCTTCATCTAGGTTGTCTCCAATTACTTCTAGTTGTTCCTTGAATTGAGAAACCCTAGAGAAATAGTCATGAACAGTTTCTCCTTTCTGAATCTTTGTATTCTTGAGTTGGGTTCTCAAATTCATCTTTTGGTTCATATTCCTTCCTTCATACATTCTGGTTAGGGAATCAAACATTTATTTTTGAGTATTATTGGAAGACACTTGAGGGATCAAGTGGTCTTTAATAGAGTCTGTAATGATTTTTTTTCCCTAACCATATCCTTCTGGTACTTTTCTTTGGTTGCAGCATCTGGGGGTTCTAGTACATTTTCCTTGATGAATATTGTAAGGTCGTTCTCTTCAATAATGAGTGAAATCCTATACTTATAGGAATGTAATTTTTCCATACATTATAACTTGTCAACAAGCTTGGTGCTTGAAGACATCTTGACCTAGAGCTGGGAAAATGACCAAAAATTGAAAGTGCTCAAAAATTAAATCCGAACTTACCAGGAGGTGCGTTGAGCTGAGGCAAGTAGGCTAGTGAAGTCTATTTTCAGAAAATCTAATTTTACCCCTTGAAACTAAGCCTACACAAATATGGACTGGTACTTCTGGTACTGGTTCTAGTTTCCTGGTTTTATGGTTTTCTAGTACCAATGAAAACTAGGGTTTCACTTTCTGGAGGTTCTGGCTACTGAAAAGGTACTCTCAAGCTGCCAATGAGTTCACTAGGCTAGGGAACACTTCCCTAGATGGTTTTTAGGTTGAAATTCCTTTCCAACAAAAAGCCCTAATTTTCTTGTACGGAAACAGGGATGTTTTTTTTTGTTACCCAGTGAAAGGTGTTCTAATCAGTTAAGCTTTGATACCATGTTAAATTTAGAGATAATATTAAGTTATTTTCAATTTACTAGACAATAATAGCATAAGTAGGATCATTTAAAGAGACACAATCACAAGGTACATAGCATTTATCCTAGGAAACCCTCATGGGGGAGAAAACCCAACAAAATATTCCTTAATATAGATTGCCAAGATAATAAACCAAACACTAGAGAATATCCAAGACTAAGCAATGTCCCTCTCTCTCCTTCTTCTGGAAACTGCAACTTCCTCCAAAATTTCACACTAGATGAGTGACTTGAGTGAGTGAGTGAATGAGGTGCTAGCCTCTCTTATTTATACTAGCTGAGGAGTGCTAGGGTTGTGTCTTTTCATCAAGCAGGGCTGAATTCTCCAACTAGTGGCTAAAACCACTTTAATTATCCCTAGGGGCTGACTTCTCAATTAGCATCATTTAATTAGGGTTTGACCAATCCAAAAAAGGGGATTTGGTCATACATAAGTCCTGACATGATCAATCCACAAAAGGGGATTGATCTATATGATAATAACTCAATTATAATTAGAATATTCTTCATAGTTACAATATTTCAACAAAAAGTAGACTTGATAGGAATGAAGTGAGGTGCCTTTCTCAACATGTACACTACCACCATGATTGCATCATGTTGTCTAAATGTCCTTGGCAAACCAAAATCCATGGAGATTGTCTCCCATTTCCATTTTGGAATTGGCAATGGCTGCAACAGTCCTGCAGGGTATTTATGTGCAACCTTAACTTGTTGACACTCCAAACACTTGGTAATGTATTTAGCAATGTCTTGCTTCATTTTGGGCCAGTAGTACAATTACCTTATTGTTGTTATCATTTTTTGGTAACCAATATGAGCCACATAAGGTCTCCTATGGAATTCATGCATGATCAAATGCTTCAACTTTGTTGAATTTGGCACATACAACCTATTGTTATACAACAGTAATCCATCAATTGCAAGTTGATACCCTTCATACTTTTTCTTTCTAGGTTCTCATTGCAATCCCTCTCTTGCCTAATTGAAAAAATCATCTTCTTGCAAGAGGGTTGTAATCCTTTGCTTGATGTCAGACTCTCCTACATTTGTTGTTTCTAAGTGTATATTATGCACACTCCGACCGATTCCATCTACCACTATGTTTTCCTTACCTTTTATGTGTTTGATCTCACAATCAAACTTGCTAATCAGCACCATACACCTTGCTTTTCTAGCAATCAACCTTTTATGATCAAAAAAATACTTCAACCCACCATGCTTTGTCATCAGGACAAACCTCCTTCCAAGCAAGTAGTGTCTCCACATTTTCAATGCATGCACAATTGTTGGGAGTTCCAGGTTGTAGGTGACATACTTATGTTCATTCGCATTTAACTTTTGTGATTCATAGTGGATCACTTTCCCTTTTTTCCTAAGGAATCCACCTAATCCCTCATTGCAAGCATCAGTACAAACCAAGAAATCCTTTTTCAGGGTCTGTGATCTTCAGAATAGGGGCATTGCTCAAAATATGCTTCAGTTGTCGAAAGTTGGATTCACACTTGGTTGACCATACAAATTTCTTCCCCTTCCTCTATAATGAAGTAATGAGATGACCAATATTGGAAAATCCATTTACAAAACTCCTATAATACTTGGTTAATCCCATGAAATACCTTACCTCTGTCATATTCTGAGGGGTAGGCCAATCATGCTTGTCTTGATCTTATCGAGATATAATTCCACTCCTTTTGTTGAGATTATGTGACCCAAATACTTGATTTCTTTCTTAAAGAAGTCACGTTTTTTTAACTTAGCATACAATTGGTGATCTCTCAATACCTGTAAAACAATTTTAAGATTCTCTTTGTGTTCTTCATTAGTCTTGGAATACACCAAAATATCGTCAACAAACACCAAGAAAAACTTATCCAAATACTTATTGAGAACATTATTCATCAAGCACATGAATGGAGTTGGTGCATTGGTAAGCCCAAATGGCACTACCACAAACTCACAGTGTCCATTCCTTGTTCTAAAGGCTATATTGTGGATATTTTTGTCATTGATCTTGACTTGATGATATCTTGATCTCAAATATATCTTAGAGAAAATTGCAACTCCTCTAAGCTGAAAAAAAAGATCATCAATCTTGGGCAATCGATACTTATTCTTGATGGCCATCTTGTTTAATTGTTTGTAATCAATGAACAAATGCAATGTGCCATCATTTTTCTTCACAAACAAGGCAAGTGCTCCCCGTGGGGACATGCTTGGCCTAATGTACCCTTTATCCAACATTTATTTAAGTTACACCTTCAACTCCACTAATTTTGGTGTACTCATCTTGCAGGGCACTTTTGATGCTAGTATCGCCCCAAGTACAATATATATCAAAAAATTGAGATCTCTCTTAGGAGGTAGTCCAGGCACCTCTTCTGGAAATATATAATTATACTCCCACAACATTGGGTGCTATTCATCCTTCAACTCATTTCTGTATGTTGAGTTAAGCACTTGTATTATGTACAAGGGGCATCCTTTTCTACTAAATTTATTAAGTTGTAGTGTTGATATTTGTTTGACGGAAAATGGATTATGAATGCCTTGCAAAATTCTTTCATTTCCTTCTTCATCTTCACATTCTAAGTTCTTCTCATAAAAATCATTTTTTTCCTTGTGAGCTACTAACCAATCCATACCTATCAGCACATCAAATGATCCTAGAGGTAGGATATTCAATGTTGCTTGAGCATGCAGTCCACTCATTTCAAATGGGAACGTCTCTATTACTTCTGCCACTTTCCTCTTTTCCCCTATGGCTAATTGAACCAACCATGCCTTTGCATGTTTCTTTCTCCGTAAGGAACATGCTTCAATAACTTGAGGTGAGACATAACTAAGGTTAGATCTAGGTTCAATTAAAATAGATATGGGTTGTTTGGAAATATACCTTCCAACTCCACTATAAAAGTTTGGTGGTTTGTTTGTTGATTTTCCACAGCTACATATATTCTATGCACACTTATGGCCACACAATTGATTGTAGTAGCCTCCTAAACATGATTAACTTGTTTGATATCATGTTTCCTATGAGGAAAATCTCTCAACATATGTGGTTCTCCACAACCCCCAGCATTATAAAGGTCTCTTCTTTGGTTCACCTACTCTTTTGTGTGTCTGCTTTGTTGGCCTATTTCCACTTTGAGATGGAAAGTTGTGTTGATGCACACTTTTGTTCGATTGACCAAACTGAGCTCCTTTCTTCAAATTCTTGTATGGAAATGATTTAAATCCCTTCTTCTGGAATCCACTCTTACCCTTTCTTTTTCAATCCTTAGAAGGCTCTTTCTTATGCCTCGACTAATCATAACAACACTTTTCCTTCCTAATAGTATCCTCTAATGTCTTTGGTGCATCAAAATCAATTTTGTCCTGATAGGACTATGGAAATCCACTAAGGAAAATTTGTATCCATGATTTCTTATCCTTGAGCCTTGAGGTAAGGAACATACCTAAACATATCTAAAAATATCTTGGCGTAGGCATCCATGGTAAGTTGTCCCAACTTGTGTTCATGGAACTCTTTGATCTTCCTATGAAAGTACTTCTCTGACAGGTAATCCTTCCTGAAATACTTCTCAAGTTGCTTCCAAATCATCTTGCTCTCTTTCAATCCTTTGACATCCTTGAGGTATTCCCACCATGGAGTCTCCTCCATTCAGATTGAAGATGGAAATCTCCACTTTTGTATTATCCGAGTAATTATGTACCTGAAAATACTTCTTAAGTCCCAACATCCAAGCCTCAACTTCTCCTCCCTTCTTGATTTCTCCATCAAAGGTAGGTGGCTTAGCCTTCTTGTATTCTTAAGTCAGAGAAATATCTTTTTCTTCTTCCTAGGATAACTTGATCCATTGTCAGTGCTAGACAGCTCTTTGGAAGTGGAATTCCCATAGGATGACTCTATGGAGATATTTCCACCAAATCTATCTTTCTTGGCATTACAATGCCTCTTCTTGGAAGAACTCCTTTTGTATCGTTATGGCTTAGTTTATGCTTTTAAGCATCTAAATGGGTTTTCAACCTCTTTTATCGTTGTAATTCTTCATTACTTGTGGTGGACCTTGTTGCAGATTCTTTTGAATTTCTGACAGACTCTGCAGTAATACTACATTCAACTCATCCTACTCATCCTAAGATCTCATGAGCCTCTCATTGTCTGCATTAATACTTCTGACAATGACTACCAAATTTGGAGGGGTTTATCTATCCCTCTGACCATCAGATTCCTCATCTTTGAGGTGTGAGGTGTCTTCCATGCTTTGTTGCACCATTCACCTTTACTTTCCTTTTATTACTTCCTATGTGCTGAAAAATAAAATCATGCTTAGCCATTACATCAAACAATCATGTTAAATATGCATTCTTGGCAAAATCAAAAGGCATTTTTAAATGGTCAAACATTCTCGACAACGCATTCAAGCCTAGAGTTTGAAATCTACTCTAATACCACTCTATAGCACACCCGACCCTTTAACCCTCTTAAGCTGGTGGGATGTTATATATTCTTCTCTTTCCTCAGGGTAAGTATTTGGGTTTACTGTCCTTCGTTCTGGTTCATCACTATTTAAGTGAAGACTTCTCTTATCACAATATTTATAGTGTTAAATCTTACTTGATCAACCCCAAGTATCAACAAAATCCCTCCTTGGATTTTGTCGTAATGACAAGGGACCTACACACCCTCAATCAGATGGGTAGTGATACCCTCACCACTAGATCAACGATCTAAATCGAATCAGGCTCCTTCCATCAGAACAATAGATTGCAAACCCAAAATTTCCTCCCAATGGTTCTATTTGTATAGTTCCAACAACTCTCGAAAGCAGAAACCAACAGTCCTAATCCCCTCAGTGCTTCTTCATACACGATGATTATCACCCATTTCTTCAACCGTCTGTGTGATGGTTAGGTGGGACCCTAGATGATCATATGGCTAAGGTCACATCGCGTCCACTCTCTGATCAATGACTCACGTTCATTCTTGGAGTTCCTCACCATCAGAACACTCCCATTCCAGTGACATGAACCACTTTGAACCACTCACTCTGACAACACTCACTAAAATGGATCTAATGATCCTTGTTCACTTCATCAAATGGTCGGGGTGTACTCATGGTTTACAATTGCATGGTCCTTCCTTCTCTATTCAAACCATACTAGATCCAACGACTGCGATCTTACAGGACACCTCCTGATAGATCAATGGTCCTCAGACTCCCAAGTTGTTTGACTCTTTTCTGAAGCCCTCTTTCCAGGATTCTGACATCCCTCCTTCCAACAAATTTGAAACTGACATCAATGGTCCAAAACTCGTCAATGCCACTCTTCGATAAGTCAATAGTCCTTGTTGACTCAGATCCTCCTCATAAAAGTTTCCTAGCAAATCCTTACTCGGTCACTCTGATGGTAGAACCATCTAACCAACGGTCCAAATGCACTCACTATGTTGAATCAACGGTTGTGAATCATTCTAACTCAAAACACAGGTTTTCTTCAGGATAACAGTTTGATTTCATACTTAACCATTTCAGGGTTCTCTTCTAGGCCATTACTAAGGTTCTACCAAACCTTTTTGGCTCTCACCTTCACTCTAAAACTGGCTAAGGTGATTTCTCAAAGATTTATTTGGATGAATATTTGCATATCCTGCAAAATTCCCATTCAAATCATGGAGGTTTCATGGGGCTTAAGGATCCCTGACTACTTTGAAACTCTCCTCGAGATTTAGGGCACTCCTATCAATTCTGGGTGAATATTTTATTCGTATATGGAAATATTTCCACTCAAACACTTACAATCACACAAGGTTATACCCATTATTGTCATTACACATCTGGTGAAGGTTTATGTCCTACAATATTTCCATTTCAAGGACTTGCAGAACTCACAAGGATACACCCTACCCTTGCACAACTTACTTGGTTATATAGTTCTATCAGGTTAACAGTGAAATCAAACATATATACTCCATTTTACTCAGGAATTCAACCATTTCTTCTATACATTCACATTTATGATTTAAACCCGAAAACGACACATTTACATCATTAAGCATAAATCAAGCATGTTAAGTTAAACACTTATCTGTTCAGTGAAATGTCCAACCATCCAACTAACTGAGAGAGTAATCCTTTCCTCCCAAACTTAGGTTATGTTGCAGAGTGCCTTCCCACAGCATGCCACACCCGTGTCAAGACATGATACCATAAGGGAATTGACTCAACTGACTACCCAACCAGGAAAAAGGACTAGGAAGGTTACTCTCCTTCATTCCTCTAACAACAACAGAAGTTTCCCTCTTCCCACCGAGATCAAGACCTCCATGGGTTTATCAAGCACCTTCCCAATTGGATTTCCTCTTCATAAGGGATTCCCTTCTCTTGGATTTCCTCTTCATAAGGGATTCCCTTCTCTAATACATAGTCCCTCAAAAACCTCCCTAGAGTCCTGCTCTTTCCAATAAGTACCAAGTTGTGATCCTTTATTGCTCCAGTCTGTATATGGGTCTTCTCTATTCCATGGTGGTCATTAATTCCTTGGGCAAGTATCTTATTTTCCTCCAAGAAACTTCCCAACAACTTTTTTGCTCAGAGTTAAGTGTGTGAGTCTCATCCTCACTGATTTGTTCTACAGTGAGTTCGCAACTCAATCTGCTTTATGTGGTTCTCCGTAAGAATCTACCTTCATCTTCTCAATCTCTCTCACATGCGCCTTCTTTGTTCCTCTATGTCCCATGTTCTGCACATATCTCTCTCTCGTTATGTGGTAGTATGTATGGTGGTTTTCCACCTTTTATCTCTCTTTCTTCCACATTCTCCCTCAAGATTCATGTGGGTTGTTGTCAAACGCAACTCCAAATGGATCCAAATTAAGGGAAATCTAGTGTCCCTTCCTGTCAGTTCCGGGATTGACCCTTTCTTTGACTTCCTCTGAATCTCTACTCAAGCATGTCAAGCCGGATATAATTTCTTCTAACCATCTATCCCTCGGCATAATTGGTCATGTGGCTCAATGCATATCTAAGTACGATGTTAGGTGATGCAGTTAAGTTTGTAGGTGTAGGATGGAATGTTGAGCAAGCTTCATATTTTATTCATTGAAGCCTCTCCACTCTACCTCACCAATTCCACCTTGTTAGATCATGGCTAGTACTCAAGGCATTTCCCTCTCAGTCAATTGTCTAATGTTTTCCATTAATCAACAACATAATTACATGCTTCATAATCACATTATATGAAATATTAACATAATTACAATTATGGAGAAAAACAAAGTGTTACACTCCTCACCAATGTATATTGTTACAGTATTTGATACTTACATTAACTCTCACCATGATTACTTTCCTCCAAGATATTGATCTTAAAATAATGGACCATGGTAAAATGCATACAAACAATATATTACATTGAATTTTGATACAAATATGTTACTTCTCTTCAAAACAATATGCATTCTTATTGCCCTTATTTATAGTATGCTTAGTGATATATTAAACTACAAACCTCTACATAGCATTTTGATAGCAAAAAAAATGTTGCACTTTCTTTACAATCTAAGTTTTACAACTCCATTAACAAACATAAATGAAAAATATGATTTTCTTTTCGGGCACTAGAAAAAAAATCACCTCTCCAAATTGTGTGATGTATCCACCCTTTATTCCCTTCAATGTTCCCATTCCTAACTTTGGAGGTATGTTAATTTTACTTGTGCAACCAAAAAGTGTAACATCTCTCCTACCCATTATTAGTGTTAATTATTTATTGGGGCAATCTAAATGTGTCGCTATCTTCCCTCTTTGTGTTGAAATCCAATAACTTATAAAATCTTTGTGTTGGAGTCCAATAAATTGAGTAAAAGTTTTGATGATTTAAAAAAAATTATCAATTTTTTAACTTTATGTTACTTTAAAATAATTACTTTAAAATAATGAAAAATAAAATAAAATAAAGTTTGGAATTAAAATCATGATAAAACTTTAACTATATTTAAAAATTTGATAATATTTGACTTAAATTTATTATTAAAATAAAATTTAAATGTTGGTGTATGAGATTTTTTTTGCTCGGTGATTTGACTGATAAAGTTTACAAAGGTATACATATCCTACTTTTTTTTGGATTTGAACTTGTGACATTTTAGGAGGAAACACATGTTATTAACCATTAAGCTCACTCATAACAATAGAATAACGTTTATAAAGCAATACATATAAGTTCCACATGATGTGTTGATGTTATTCAGCGTAGCATCTATAAAGTAGATATTTATCTACATGTACAAGATATAAAACACAAACATAATTTATATGGTTTTATAAAGTATATATTTATCTACTTGTACAATATATAAAACATAAACACAATTTATATAGTTTTAAGAGTAAAAATAAGGTAAAATGAATCAATTAGATCTAGTTCTTTTGGTTGTAGGATGGAATGTTATCTTTTCCACGAAGGTTCTCTTAACATATTGAACTCATTATAAGTAAAACTATAGAATGCTCTCTTATTAATATGACATTTCCCATTAAAAAATATAAAATTTATTAGAAATTTTCATGAAAATTATTACCTCAAAATAAAATAAAAAAATAAAAATAAAAATAGGTTAAGATGAAATACATTTAACTTCCATACTAAAACTTAGATAATAAAATTGTATTAAAAAAATCATTTATATTACATATGTTTAAAAATTTATGAAATATTCCCTATCAAATATTTTTTTGTTTAAAGTATAAATTTCTTTTAAATTACATATTCATTATGTTACATTTTTCATTTTTTTTAACCTTAAATATTAATAAAACTACTTTTCTTTTTAAAAACACTGAATAAAGTTTAATTATATATCTTTACAACATCATCATCATAATAATAATAATAATATAAAATGTTTGTCAAGAATCTATACTTGACAGCACCTCCCAATTCTCAATACAATGTGAGTTAAGTATCTATGGAGAGTATGATAAGAATAAACAGCTCAATAATACACACATTAAGTAATATAAAAATATATCTATAATATTTATAAAAAAAATATTAAAAAAATTTATTTATCTATTTATTAAAATTATATTTAAAATATTTTTTTTTATTAAAAAATTAAATTTATCTATTATTAATTTATTTAAATTTTAAATTATAGTGAATATTATCAATAACAAATATATTGATTAATTTAATATGTTCACCTCATAACCTACATAAGCATTTATTACAAACTTTTTAAAATATTATATAAATGCAACATCATATAAATACATTTCATCATAGTACAATATCTTATGAATACAACTTCCTAATTTTTTTGGGTTATTTGGTCATTCTTTTTTAATGAAATAATGACACTTTGCACCTTTAACTATGATGTTGTGATTAAGGATATCTATTTTATTAAAGTAACTTGAGTTTGTACTTGTCCTTGTTTGCAAAGATAAGGACAAGGAATATCATTAATAATATTGTTGGTTTATTATTTGAGTTTTTGCTACAAAAGTTATGTAGTCCATAATTATAGTTTTTGAGATTGATATATAATCATTAATTAAATTAGACATCTCGTTAAAGTAATGATGAGAATTGTTTTTTTTTCTTCTTTTCAAAGGTAGTAAAATTTAGCATAATTTAGTGATCAACCAGTAATGAAGATGACCATCTATAATCTTTATCAATTTGATGGATTAAGCCTCTTCACATAGAAATGATGAAATGTCAAGCCATAAGATTTCCAACAATCCCCAACAACCAAAACCTCAAAGTCCCTATATTAAACAATTGTATCCTCACTTGTCTCAATAGATAAGTTGGCAATCTTACGTCCCTCTCCAATCGTTCATTTCATTCATGGTTTCCTTCTCTTCCTCCATTAATGATTGGAATAAGTTGAGGGGAGCACAAAGCATTAGTGGTTTGAGTTCCTCCTTATCTATGGATAACCCATGTAGCCTTGTTATCTTCATTCAATTCCTCCTTACACTAATGATCATCGTAATCAAAATCTATTTCAATTTGTCTTTGAGAATTATCCTCTCATGATGTTCTTTACCTACAACCATTTTATATTATTCATTCAAAGTTGAAAAAAATCATGTTGCAATACATTATCTATGACATCTGACAATAACATAATAACAACCATTCTATATTATTCATTCAAAGTTGAGAAAGATCATGTTGCGATACATTATCTATTATAAATGGGATCTAACCATATAACATAAGTATAAATCCAACATAAAGTTGATATAATTTCACCCAGTACAAAACAAATTACACATTTATACAATTGCAAGGTAAAGTTGATATAATTTCACCCAGTACAAAACAAATTACACATTTATACAATTGCAAGGTAATTACAATTAGTGACAATCGATATAAGTTATAAGCCAAAGTCATAGAAAATGAGGCCAAAATCACAATAGGTTAGAGCTACAAACAATGAGGTTACTTAAATAACTATTGATTAACAAACGCCAACTTTAAAGTCATGTGTTGATTTTCACTAAATAGCAAGAGTAAAAACTTGAAATACATTTCATTTCATCGTGTATAAGACATAATTTTATATACGTGGCAACAAAAATTTTAAACTGCATGTCCAAGTTAATGTCAAAAAACTTTTATTTTTTAACCCAAAAAATTGGAATGCATGTAATAATGGTCAACTTTTTACTATAATACTCCTTGTTTGTTAGCATAAAATTAGTGTTTATCATATTAATATGATTTTTACACATGAACAAAATCAACTAAGAAACATCAAATTGACTTAGACATGTTGATGGAGATATAAAGAAGAAGAGGCACTTGCTACCTCTTGCTATTCTAGACAATAGCCACCCCAAATCCTTGCAAGGTTTTACTCACAAAAAGTAGGATGCTTGTTGGTGGCTAATGAGGTGGATGAGTTGTGGAGTAGAGCATAGTTGCAATGTCTATGAGAGATATTTTGATTTCTTGTTGTGTGTTTGTTATCTTCTAGTTTAAGAGCTCTTGGTTTACCCTATCATTTTTGTTCTCCATGCTTTTAGTGGTAGGTCAACCTCATAGATTTTCACTAGAGGCACTTTCTCCCTCTTGATTTCATGATTTTCTATATATATGGTGGAAAACTTTTTCTAGGAACTTGTGTGTTTTAATTTGTGACTCTTTGTTTCTCTTGGTTCCTCTCATTCTAGGTTGTCATGGACTTCATGGTTTTTCTATTGTTGGTGCATGTTATTTATAGATGGTTAGTAACTGTGTGTGTGTTGTTTCCATTATTTATTGGTAACTGTATTGGATCAGTTGTTTGTCGATGTATTGTTGGTGCATATTATGTATAGATGATTAGTAGTTCTATGTGTGTTGTTTCCATTATTTATTGGTAACCCTATTGGATCAAGTGTCGATCTCTATTACCTTAGTTGAAATCTTATTGTTGTGTTGTTCCTTAATAACTTAATGTTTCTTAATTTTGGTTAGCTTAATTGCATGGGTATATTCACTTACAAATGCAAGATGGCCCATGAGGGGTGATCATTTTACTTGAAAGAATTAAAATTTAATACGAACAAAAACAACACTCCACTTTTAATAGGAACAAAAAAACACTCAACTTTTATTAACTAAAGAAACTTTTATAAAATAATTTAAATTATAAAAAAAATGTTATTATTTAAAATAAATATAGAAAGAGATTGAAAATGTAACTTATATTGTATTATAAAATATACTAAGCATGAATAAATGTTATAAACTTATAGAGATATTAAATAAAATGCATGATTTCATCTTTATATGTGTTTATATTAACTAGCATACCTCCTAAATAGGTGAATGGGAGTGTTCAAGTAATTGAAGTAAGGTTTTCTTATTATTGTCATTAATAAGAACCATAAAGATGCGAGAGGGGTTATCATAAGCCTCGAAGGAACAATAGAATCTACATTTTCTTGGGGTTTGGGTACCTTCAGTGACAATCAAGTTAAAGCATGTGCTCTTCTACAAGGGATGAGAATTGCCTCTTCTCTCCAAATTCGGAATTTGATCGTGATTGGTGACTCCAAAAACATCATCAAAGATATTGTATTGAACACTATTCCTATGTATTTCCTTTTGGCATTGGTGATAGAGAGGATTAAAAGTACTACAAATTCTTTCTTTAAAATCCAGTATTACCATGTTATGAGGGAAAACAATATATTAGCCGATAGGTATGCAAATCAAGCCTCTTGTATAAAATAAGGGGGATTCATTATAAATCGAAAGCATTAATCCCAACCTATACCTTAATATGATGGTAGACAATGCACTTAATATGCATTTAATCTAGTACATGGATCGTTGTAAGGAAAGCGAGCCTCTTAGTAGTTTGAATTATGTGAAGCAATGCTCCCCATCCTTTCACATGCTCCCTTACCTATTTTTGCATGATTTTGAATTTGTGCTATGTAATTCCCTTAATTGTTGTGGGATCATGGCTCTTGGGTCCAGTTTCTTCATGTGGAATATTCAACACTCCAACTTGAGTATTAGTTCAATGTTCTTTGGTCTTTGGATTTGGGTGGTGGTATTGGCTTCTCTTCTCCTATTTTTTTTGGGTAAGCCGACACCTTTACCCTTTATTCTTCATGAAGGCCTAGACAACTCTAGGTTAGTTTTCCATCTCATTTTGAGAGAGCTAGAATTCATTTCTTTCACTAGTGATTCAACCTTTCTTTTGAGGGTTTGTCAATTCACAATTGGAGATAGTTGGTATTCAAGTAACCCTTCTCTGAATTTAATTTTTGGAAAGCTAGAGGTGAAAATTTATGGTTCTTGTTTGAGTTTTATCAAAGATTTAGTTGGTTATCTAGTTCATATCTCTTGTTTGGGTGTATAGAAGGCTCTCATTTTTGTTGCTCTCCCGAATTCCCTTGTTAATTCTTGCTTTAAGTATCGATCATTTGGACAACTCAGAATCATATTTTCTCCTACCTAGGATTACTTGTGATTTGATTACTTTGAGAGGGACTAAAATAGAATAACACAATGGAATTTCTATCTGTCTTTGTGAATTGGTTTTATGTTATGTTCAAATGGATTATACAAAAATCCAAGAGGTAAGACGAGCTTTGCAAAGACACAAGGAAGAAATTCAAGGTAACCGTGCAGCTCAAATATTATGGCCAATGAGAAACTTCATGAACACTATATCAATTTCACCTCCCAAATTGCCACAATAATGGGAACCCTGGTGCTACAAAAACATCAAATAAAAGTGATGGAGGTAGATTGTAATATGGTCAAAAACATGGTGATCAACTAGTCTAAAGGTGAGTAGTTTGTAGCTTCTAACTAGTTGCAATCGGTTAATTCTAACTATGGAAAGCTAATGGAAGAAGGCATTGTCCATCAACTCTTTGAGAATCTTGAATTGATCAAGCAAGCCTCA
>SNQJ01S0062796.1:51390-63177 GCA_010110895.2 Picea sitchensis
ACATTGTATAGATAGATCATTGGATCGTTGATGTATCTGACGAATACCAGGCCAGATATATGTTTTTCTGTGAACACCTTGAGTCAATACTTGGTAGAGCCCATACATGTTCACCTTATTGCTGCAAAACATGTGATGAGATACCTTAAGGGTACATTGGACTTTGGTCTCTATTATAATGGAGATCATGAATTCAGACTGGTTGGTTAAACTGATTCAGATTGGGCTGGAAGTGTTTCTGACAGAAAGAGAACTTCAAGATGTTGTTTCAGTCTAGGGTCGACCATGACTTCATGGTAGATTAGGAAGCAATCCATTATGTTTCTGAGAATGATAGAATCAAAATACATTGCAACATGTTCCGCCAGTTGTGAATCCATATGGCTTCATAAGTTGTTGACATGTCTATTTTATCTGGAGATGGAAGAAACCGTGATTCTATGTGATTACCAAATTTGCATAAAGACGACAGAGAACCTTGTGTTCCATGACAATTTGAAGCACATTGAAATCCGGTATCACTACATTCGTGATATGGTGCAGAGGGGAGCTGCAAAGCTTCAATATGTTGGCATATATGAGTAGGTTGTATATGTGTTGACTAAGCCTCTGTCTTGTGTAAACTTTGAATAATTTCGAGACAGGCTTGGTATAGTCCGAAAGGACCTCTCTCGAAAGGGGGAGTGATGCTGATGATACTATGGTATCCTGACCAACAACATGTAGCTCAATTAGGATTTTATATCCTAGGGGACTGATCATCCCTGGACAGATCCCGAAGGTTTGGTAAGGATGGTCTGTTAGAGTACCTGTGCATGTATATGCCAACTGTGGTCAGTAGTGGAAGCTCCTTTAGGATTTTAATAATCCTAGGAAATCTTATGATTCCTAGGAAGATCTCGAAGGTCCAGTAAGGAAGGTCTATTAGAGTAACACATGGTAGCTCAGTTAGAATTTTATATCCTAGGGAATCTTATGATTCCTAGGTAGATCTCTAGGGACTGTCAGAGTACCACAAAATGTTGTTGTTACACCTGCCTCATTCTGTTGCTATATGATGATGATGATGTTATCTCAACCTCATGCTGATGATGTTGTTGTTCTAGCCTCGTGTTGTTGATGATGCTTTTACTCCAGCCTCGTGTTGCGATGATGTTTTTGATCTAGCATCGTGTTGTGATGATGTTTTTGCTCCAACCTCGCGCTGTTGATGATAATGGTGTTGGTGTTGTTGTTACATATTTTATGCTAACTGATGTTGATGTTTAAGATTCCAGCTCCATGTTGTGAACGATGATGATGATGCTATTCCAGCTCCATGTTGTGAATGATGACGATGATGCTATTCCAGCTCCATGTTGTGAATGAATGATGATGATGATACTCTAGTTCCATGCTGTGAATGATGATGTTATTGATGATGAGAAAATTTTTCGATGATTTATAGATATGCCAATCAGCGTTCCAGGTGTTGTTGATGTTGCTGCCCTCTCTCTCTTTCTCATGATGATGTTGTAGAATACCCTTCTTGTCAAGGGGGAGTGTTGAAATATTGTAACTTTGAAGAATATTCTAATTATAATTGAGTTATTATCATATAGATCAATCCCCTTTTATGGATTGATCATGTCGGGACTTATGTATGACCAAATCCCCTTTTGTGGAATGGTCAAACCCTAATTAAATGATGCTAATTGAGAAGTCGACCCTTAGGGCTAATTAAAGTTGTTTTATCCACTAGTTGGAGAAGTCGACAATGCTTGATGAAAAGACACAACCGTAGCGCTCCTAAGCTAGTATAAATAAGAGTGGCTAGCACCTCATTCACTCACTCATCTAGTGCGCAAGTTTGAAGGAAGTTGCAATTGCCGGAAGAAGGAGAGAGAGGCACATTTCTCAGTATTGGATATTCTCTAGTGTTTGGTTTATTGTCTTGGCATTGTATTGACAATATATATTAAGGAAGTTTTTTTTGGGTTTTCTCCCCCATGAGGGTTTCCTGGGATAAATGATGTGTACCTTGTGATTGTGTTTCTTTCAGTGATCCTGCTTATGCTATTATTGTCTAGTAAATTGAAAAGAACTTAATAGAAACTCGAAATTTATCAATTTTAATGCTATAGATGTTGGTAACATTTTTATGAAGGAAATTTTCAGATTGCATGGTTTCCCAAGACCATAACTCAGTTGGAAATAGATACTAATTTCACTTCAAACTCTTGGAAAAGTTTGTTTGCAGGCTTGGGAACACAGTTAGCATTGAGCACGAACTAGCATCCTTAGACATATGGTCAGATCAAGAGAGTGAAAAGAGTGCTAAAGGATATGTTGAGAACACATGTTATGCATCAACCCAAACAATGGGAAGAATATATACCCCTAACAGAGTTTTCCTATAACAATGGTTACCAAGAATCATTGAAGATGAGCCCATTTGAGGTTCTATATGGAAGGAAGTGCATAGTTATAATCAGTTGGGATAGTCTAGTGGACAAGATCACACTTGGACCATAACTACTAAAGGAAATGGAACATGCAATAATCAAGATAAGGCATAATTTGAAAGCAACCTAGGATAGGAAGAAGAGCTACGCAGATAGTATGCAAAATCATAAAGAGTTCAAGGTGGGAGATCATGTGTATCTCATAGTGAAACCCAAGAGGATTTCCCTAAGGATGGGGACATGTGCTAAGTTTCCACCCCACTATTGTGGACCATTTGAAGTTCTGGAAAGAGTGGGACTAGTAACATATAGACTTGCTTTGCCACCTACTGTTAGAGCTCATGATATGTTCCATTTATCCTTAATAAAGAAATATGTTCATGATTATAATCATGTTATTGATTGGACTGTGATACAGGTGGAACCAGAGGGAGAATTCTAGCCCGAAAATGAATGCATCATGGACAAGAGAGAAAAACTTCTCCTGAACCAAGTTGTGGTGCAGGTCAAGGTGCAATGGAAGCACTTTGGATCATATGAGGCTAATTGGGAACTGGAAGATGCCATGAGAGTGGCATATCCATTTTTTCTCTCTATATAATTGTATATATATAGGGTGTTTTAAATAATGAGGATGGTGTTTCTTTAAGGGGGGAGGGGAATGCAACACTTTGTTTCCCCCCATAATCATAATTATTCTAAGATTTCATATAATGTGATTATGAAGCATGTAGTTATGTTGTTGATTAATGGAAAACATCAGACAACTATCTGAGAGGGAAATGACTTGAGTACTAGAAATGATGTCACAAGGCAGAATTGGTGAGTTGGACTGGCGAGGTGGAGTGGAGAGGATTCAATGAAGAAACTATGAATCTTGCTCAACATTCCATTCTACACCTAAAAAATTAAATGCATCACCTGCCATTCTACTTAGATCTCCATTGAGCCATGTGATCAGTTATGGGTAGCATGATCGGTGGTTGAAGCGGTTATATCTGCTGATAGAATTGGTAATTTAAGGAAGCCAAGGGTCAGTTAGAACCTGACAAAAGGACACCCTGGATTTCCCCTTCGAATTCAGATCCTTGACTAGAGATTGCGTCTGACATTATCCATGAAAATCTCGAGGAGAATGCGGAAGAAGAGACCAAAGGTGGAAAACCACCATATAGAATACACATAATGAGAGAGAGATATGTGTAGACATGAGACATAGAGGAACAAAGGAAGCACACACAAGAGAGATTGAGAAGCTGAAGGAGGGTTCTTACAGAGAACCAAAAAAAGAAGAGTGAGTTGCAGACTCATAGTATAACAAAGCGGTGAGGAGGAGATTCATGCACTTAACTCTAAGAAACAAATTTTTGGGAAGTTTCTTGGAGGAAAATAGGAAATTTCTCAAGGAATTAATGGCCACCAGGGAACAAAGAATACCTAGATCCATATTGGAGAAATAGAGGACCAAAAATTGGTTCTTACTGGAAATAAATTGACACTAGTAAGGGGAGGTCATTGAAAGACTATATAGTAGAGAAGGGACTCCCTTGTGAAGAGAAAATCCAGTTGGGAAGGTTCCCGATAAGCTCATGGGGGTCTCGAGCTTAGTGGTAAGAGGGAAACTTCTTTTGTTGTTGGAGGAGTGAAGGAGAGTAACCTTCCTAATATTTTTTCCTGGTTGGGTAGTTAACTAAATCAATCCCTTGGTGGTATCATGGCTTGGCACAAGGGTGGTGTGATACCTGAAGGAACTTTGCAACATAGCCTAAGGTTAGGAGGAAATGCTTCCTCTCTCAGTCAGTTGGATGGTTTGACATTTCACTAAACAGATAAGGTTTTAAATTGACATGTTTGATTTATGCTTAATGATGTAAATGTTTTGTTTTCGAGTTTAAATGGTGAATGTGAATGTATATAAGGAATGGTTGAATTCTTGACTAAAATGGAGTAAGTATGTTTGCTTTCACTATTAAACTGATAGACCTTTATAACCAATCAAGATGTGAAGGGGTAGGGTGTATCCCTGTGAGTTATGCAAGTCCTTGAAATGGAAATCTTGCAATATATAAACCTTCACTACATGTGTAATGAAAATAATGGATGTAACCATGTGGAACTGCAAGTATTTGAGTGGAAAAATTGCAAAATATGAATAAAATATTCACCCATAATTGACAGGGGTGCCCTAAAGCCTGAGGAGAGTTTCAGAGTAGTTAGGGAGCCTTAAGCCCTATGAAACCTCCCTGATTTGAATGGAAAGTTTGCAGGATATGAAAAAATTCATCAAATTCTCAAAGAGAAATCATCTTAGCCAGTTTTAGAGTGAAGGTGAGATCCAAGAAGGTCTGATAGAACCTTAGTGATGGCCTAGAAGAAAACCCTGTAATGGTTAAGTCTGAAATCAAACTGTTATCTTGAAGAAACCTGTGTTTTGAGTCAGAACGATTCTCAACCATTAATTCGACATAGCAAGTAGATTTGGACCTTTTGTCGGATGGTGCTACCATCAAAGTGACCAAGTGAGGAGTTAATAGCGAGGTCCGATGAGGAGACTTCCAGTCAAAAAGGACCATTAATTTATCAAAGAGTGGAATCAGTGAGTTTTGGATCATTGATGTCAGTTTCAAATATTTTGAAAGAAGGGATATCTGAATCCTAGAAAGAGGGATTGAGAAAAGACTCCGATGACTTGGGAGTTTGAGGACCATTGATCTATCAAGATGTGTCTCATAAGATCTCAATCGTTGGATCTATTATGGTCCAGACAAACAAGGAAGACCTAGGAACCGTAACCACCATGCAGTTGTAAACCGTGAGTGCACCCTAACCGTTCGATGAAGTGAATGAGGATCGTTAGATCCATTGTAGTGAGTTCTATCAGAGTGAGCAAGTCCAAGTGGTCCATCACACTGGAATGAGAGTGTTTCGATGGTGAGGAACTCTGAGAACGAACATTAGTTGTCGATCAGATAGTGGACGTGATGTGATCTTAGTTGTAGGGTCATTGGGTGTCCCACATGACCATCACATAAATGGTTGAAGAAACAAGTGATAACCATCATGTATGAAGAAGAATTGAGGGGATCGAGACTGTTGGTTTTCTATTTTGAGAGCCGTTGGATCTATTGGAATGATCCGCTAGAATGGTACCATCATGAGGAAATATTGGGTTTGTAATTTTCTATTCCGATGGAAGGAGCCCGATTCAATCTAGATCATTGAACTGGTGGTGAGGGGAAGAGCTACCCATCTGATTGAGGGCATGTAGGTCCCTAATCATTACAACAAAATCTAAGGAGGGATTTTGTTGGTAGTTGGGATTGATCAACTGTAACACCCCTGTTTCCCCCATTTTGTAAATATAACTATATTCGCCAAGAGACTATGGAAAACTCGATATGTGTGAATGTTTGATTTGATGAACCTTTGTATAAAGGGTCAATGAATGTAATTTTTGTTATTAAGAGAAAATGGATAAGTGTTGCATAACTACTGAAAGGGGGGTTTGCCAAGATAAACCACATATGTTATGAAAGAGATGGTGTGGGGAACTGGGAATGGTTGAGATAACCCCCACCAAACTAGTACCTTGCTGGATTTAATTACTCAAGACCAGAATAGTCCTTTGACCTAGGATTGAATTATAGTCAGGATGGTAGGTGGGAAGACCTCCTCAAGAGTTAATGAGGGGATGGGGAAGAGAACCCATCTGTAAGGATTTCAGAACTGACCACGAAATGGGAATTCGGGCCACACACAATCTTGATCAGGAAGGAAAGAAAGGAAGGCGTGGTGAGCAGAGGAAGACCTGTGAAGAGCAACAGAGAAGAGAGACTAAGCTCTCAAGTTCGAGGAATAATTGAGAAACGAACATGTTCTAGTTGCAGGAAGTGGCTAGTAGGGTTATGATACAAGCTGATAAACGAGGTTGGTGAGTGACTGAGGAATTACTCAGACATAGGTCCTTTCTTGGTATCGAGAAAACCCGTTTCCAAGATCCTGTGGGAGGAGGAGACTAACCTCCATCCCTAACTATCGCTGAGCCGAAAGAAAGGATTCTATCTCAGAGCATCTTGGTATAACTCGAGGGTGGCTAGTGGTAAATACATTAGGAGTGACTGAGCCTATGGTTGGGTGGAAACATGCACCTCTTTCAACAGTCGCATCACGTCGTCTGGTTCTGATAAGTGTTTTCATACTCTATGCATTGAAATTGAATAATGGTTGAATGTATGTACTTATATATCTAAGAATGGTTTCTGTATTGAACGATCAAGTTTTGTG
The DNA here is from genome assembly GCA_010110895.2 of Picea sitchensis. Classification (NCBI taxonomy): domain Eukaryota; kingdom Viridiplantae; phylum Streptophyta; class Pinopsida; order Pinales; family Pinaceae; genus Picea; species Picea sitchensis. Next base: position 58,119 of record SNQJ01S0062796.1, read on the forward strand.
TATGCATTTATCTCCCTATGAACTTATGCTTCTCATTGATCGTCTATATGTCTAGCTTATCCCTCGAGGTGTCATGGGATGTAAACCTGTAGGATGACCGAGATAGAAAGTATTGCATCAATTTGGCCCTGCCCATCTGAAGAGGATATATTCTTCAAACTCCTTGCTGCGTGATCGGGATATCAGGCCCAAGTCTGTAACAAATTCATGATGAAGGAATTTTTGTTTAACTTGCAAGAGTTAGAAGGACCCATACGACCAACACCTAGGTACCATATGCTAATCCTAAGGGAGCTAAGAATTCTGGCTCCAGAGCTCCGAAAGTCTAGGAATTCGGGCTATTATCGACCCTAATAGTCACAAACCGGCCGAAGGCGACTGAGAGTTACGATCATCTTCAAGGTTGAACCAAGTTGGGAGGTTTCCCTAGTGGTTAGAGGAACCTATCTTACTGACTAAACCATGATCCAAATCTCCATCGTGAAGTAGCACGAGCCACCAATCAAGAATGCTCGTGGTTCCCCTCAGCCATTGGATCTACACGAAGACGACTTCAACAAAGTTTTCGTTCGGGAGAATGGAAATGCCATAGCATCAAACTCCCCGAACACTGAAGTTACGAAGTACTGAGAGCCGTAGATTTGGGGAGATCGTTAGGAGCCTCTCCTACTATCCAATCATTCGGGAGGAGGGACCCTCACATGGTACTTCGAAGAAGTCCTACTTTGGAAGAATGAAGCGACTGTAAAGAAAAAACCCCTGAAGGCCGGAGCCGTGAAGTGACCAACACTGTATATTTAGGGATCCTTTGGGTTCCTTCCTAGCCTTCAGATCTACGACAAGATCAACCTGATGTTTCCACTTCAGGAGAAATAGGGGGAGACTCACATCAAGAACCCCGAAGGCCGAAGTTACAAAGTAACGAAGGCTATGGATCTAGGCATTATGTGGATGCGCTGTAACCGTAGGATCAAAGGACTAGGAAGGTGATAATTCGTATGATGCATTATGTCAAAATCACCCAGGTTGACGTGGACCCACTCGGACGCAACACGTTCCACCCAAGATATGGGCCACGTGTCCTCTCGAGTAACTAACTGTTCAACCCACGTGGAAGGAAGCATATTCATGAACCACCTGTAAGTGTCGTCACATCTAGTACGTCACTCCATGAGAGTGGACCCCTTCGAGAGTCCATAACGTCGGGGGTTTGGGGGTTTAGGGATACAAATTCATGCAAAAGGTAATAGGCCTGAAGGCCAGAGCCACGTGGAGGTATTTTGAGAATCTGGGCTCCGGAGGTAAAGCATGCAGGAAGGAAAGGAGGAGTTCAACACCAAATTCCTCTACATACAGAATGATAGATTTGTATTGAGTCCATCATTGGCTTAGGCAATGAATGGAATTTACTTGCGAGTGGAGAGAACCTAGTAATGGATTCCCATGGATGCTACGTGGACCTCAACCGATGAATTCTAGAATATCCTTCACTGGAGCATATCTTTCCATCTTGAACTCAGATACGAGCATGATGACCGGGGTTGGAGAGCCCTTGATAAGCAAAAATATGATAGACACAGGAAAGGAGGATCTGATCTAAGAAGGAAGACGAAAATTCGAATTCCCTATCCTTAGGAAAAATACTCAAGGGTCAGGTGTGTTACAAATTGGTATCATAGCATGGTCACAACACTTGGCCTATTTGGGCTCATGGATGAGTTGTGTAAAAACAATATTTAAAGGACTTTTAAGGGTGACACCCTATCTTACCTCTTTCCTAAAGAGTTTCGTTAAACTTTTACTGAAGAAAAGAATGAAACTTTCTACCGCGTGTGTGTATTTAAGAACTATGAATTGTGTGTGGTTCATAAAATAATAGATTGTTGGCTAACAATAAGTGTTTTGTCTGAACTCAAGCAGTTAGTAAATCGTGAGAAAACTACAAGTATAAAGGATGGTGATGCGCCATGAAGTGGGGGATGGCTCCCACAATAGAGACGAATAGTATGACAAAAGGAGGGAAATGGAAACCCCTCCGGGTCTAGCTGAAATTGTAAAGAGCCTCATGGCCGAATTACAAATTTGAAAGTCCGACAACGAGAGATTGATAAAGGAACAAGAATTTTTTTTTGGAAATTAATGCAGTCTTGCTGCAGAGCTTATCCGATATACAGAGGCAGCTGCAAAATGGACCCACAACTAGTCAGGTGGATCGACAACATACAAAGAGAAGTCAAAGCCCACCCGAGATACAAAAACGTGGTCCCATAAGTGGTTACACTAGGAGGAGTACCTCAAGGAAGGTCCAACTTGGAAGTAGGAGACACTAATCGAGAGAATCCTCTGGAGAGGAAACTAGCAACTCTGAGGGATCTTCTAGTAGAAAATCTAGTTCACATTCTCAATGGAAAGGAAAGAAGCGAAATGATTCCAAAATTCATGATCCTGAAGAGTTAAAGAAAGCCAAACCACCCTCTTTCAATGGAGAGATGGAGTAAGGGGAAGAGGCAAAATCTTGGTTGCTTGGTTTAAAGAAGTACTTCAGAGACCATGACTACTCTGAAAACTTGAAGGCTCAAATAACCATCTTCAACCTAAATGGAAAGGCTTCCATTTGGTGGGAAGACCTTAGGAATGTGAAAGGAATCCATGGGAAGGACTTGTCATGGAAACAATTTGAGAAACACTTCAAGAATAAGTATCCGTCAGAGAAATACTTTGATGGGAGGACTAAGGAGTTCTATGAACTCAGGATGAGACAACTCACCATAGAGGAATATGTCAATAAATTCCTTGAGCTGCTGAGGTATGTACCCTACATAAAGGATGAAAAGGTAAAAGTGCAACAATTTATTAATGGGTTACCTCAGACCTACCATGACAAGATTGAGTTTGACGAGCCAAATACCTTAGAAGACACTATCCGGAAGGCAAGGTATTGTTATGAATAGTTCAGGAGCCAGACAGAACCTCGCAAAGACTGGAAGAAGAAGAGTAGTTTGGGATTCGAGAAGAAGGGGTTTAAATCCTCAAGATTTAATAACTATGGTAAGGATTCTAGGATGAGACTTCCTACTAGAAGTGTGTATCAACAATATTTCCCCTCCTAGAGTGGAAATAAACCTTTTGGAGCAACCCCGAGAAAGACTAATAACCCAAAGAAAGAACCCTTGAAATGTTGGGGTTGTGGAGAAGAACATCTACTCAGGGATTGTCCACACAGACAAGTGAACAATAGGAGAGTCTAAAATATCCAAGAAGCTATCAGATTCAATGATGTGGCTAGGAGAATGCCATGGATTTATGCAACCCTGTATAATAACCATTCCAACCACCAAGCCTCAGTGATGGAGATGGAAGGTATGATTGCCAACTGTCTAGTTTCTATTTTAATTGACCCTAGTTCTAATTTGAGTTATGTGGCCCCTCAGACTGTTGATAGGTGTAAACTGCAACCAATTAGACATGTTAAGCCATGGTTGGTACAACTAGCCACTGGAACCAAAAGAAAAGTAGCATAGGTCATACCATCTTGCCAATTCATTATGGATGGATTGCCCACCCAATCAACCCTTAACATACTTCCCCTAGGATCTTATGACCTGTTGGTTAGTATGGACTGGTTAGCCACTTATAAAACCAAGTTGGAATGTTACCATAAAACTTTGGAATGTGAAAATAAGGAAGGGAGAAAAATGACCCTCCAAGGGATTCAGAGGCCTGTCTCAGTGACATGAATACCAAACCTTCAAATAAAAATGTATTGCAGGAAGGGATGCCCTATATATGAAATACAGGGGTTGGAATCTGTTGAGTATGAAAAACCAAACCTAGAGGACCACCCCATATTAAGAGAGTATAAAGACGTGTTTCGAGAAGAGGTACCAGGTCTACCTCCGAGAAGAGACATTGACTTCTCCATAGAACTTGCACCTGGAGGAGTGCCAGTGTCTAGAATTCCCTATAGGATGAGTACACTAGAGCTAGTTGAGATCAAGTTACAACTAAAGGAGATGATGGACAAAGGCTACATCCGACCTAGTGTGTCTCCACGGGGAGCACCTACCTTTTTTGTGAAAAAGAAAGATGGCACACTCCGAATGTGCATAGACTATAGACAACTCAATAAGACAAACATAAAGAACAAGTATCCCTTACCAAGAATCGATGACTTTTTTGACAAATTAAGGGTTGCTTCCATTAGTCAAGGTTTGGATACCATCAAGTTTGAATCAAGGATGAAGACATCCACAAAACAACTTTCAGGACAAGATATGGTCACTATGAATTTTTGGTGGTGCCATTTGGATTGACCAATGACCCTGCCACTTTTATGTGCTTGATGAATAATGTACTCAACAAATTCCTAGTCATATTTTTACTGGTTTTCATTGATGATATCCTAATCTACTCCAAAAACAGAGAGGAGCATGAAGAACATCTTAAATTAGTGCTTCAAGTACTAAGAGAGAATCATCTCTACGCTAAGTTTAGCAAGTGTGATTTTTTCCAGAATAAAGTACATTACTTAGGCCACATTATTTATGAAGAAGGAGTGACAGTAGACCCTAAAAATATCATATCTATCATGGAATGGCCTACCCCAATTGATGTATCCGATATTAGGTCCTTTATGGGCTTAGCAGGATACTATAGAAGGTTCATAAAAGGATTTTCCAAGATTGGTTGTCCAATCACTGCCCTTCAAAAAAAGAGGGTTAAATTCACTTGGACATCAAAATGTGAAGAAATATTTCAAGAACTAAAATACCTTCTAACCCATGCACCCGTGATGAATATTGCAGACCCCGATGATGAATTCCTCGTGTGTACAAATGCCTATAAGGAAATACTTGGAGGAGTCCTTATGCAAGAAGGGCGTGTAATTTTCTACGAATCCAAACAATTGAATCAACATGAAATCAATTATGTGACCCATGATCTAGAGTTGGCTGCCATAGTGCATGCTTTAAAAATGTGGAGGCATTCCCTCTTGGGTAGGATATTTGTACTTATGACAAACCATTGTGGGTTGAGGCACATGTTTGATCAACCAAAA